>JADKLZ010037736.1:0-14142 GCA_021533235.1 Biomphalaria straminea
CTACCAGTGTGCTAAGGAAATGTACCTACCAGTGTGCTAAGGAAATGCTTATGAAAAAAGAAGTTTTAAAAGTAATCTATTGTTAGTTTCAACCATTTCTCTCTACCGAGTATAAAAGGGACTAATTCCTCTATACGCTGGCAATAACAAATTACTTTGTTCTGTTGGAGGCCGGTGTGGACAGTATAGAAGTACTAAATAACAGTTGACAGCTGCGCTGGTTTGGACACTTAACCGCATGGGAGACGACCGCATGCCAAAGGCGATCTTCTTTGGCTAGCTTAAAGTAGAACGGCGTTACAGAGTTGCCGCCTTTCCGCGCTATAAAGATAAACTGAGGCGCCTTTTCGCCCTTACTGGCACAGAAGAAAGCAGCAGGCACAGAGGGCCTCTGAAAGAGACAGTTGGGGAGCTCGCACAAAATTTGCGGGACAAACACTTGAGACTTACAGAAAGAAAACCAATTATTCAAGACAGCCGCAGAAGACTGAAAGAAAATTTAAATAGACCGCCAGCGGACAACGGATTTGCGTGCACGAGATGCTGCAAAATATGCAGGTCGCAGCTGGGTCTGCATAGTTGGAATCGAAGACATTGCCATTGATTTATTGTTATTGGTTCTTGTTTCTTCAGGTAAAAGAAATAATTGTACAATATTTCAGCTTGATCCAAGTGTACAAACTTTTACATGGCAGACATACAGACAGACAGTGAGCAAGGCCGTTCTTAGGCCACTGCAACCTATGCGGCAGCAGTGGGCCCCGCACTTTCATAGGCCCCGTGCGATGTGATTTCTAGGTAAAAATTATTAAATTAAAGGGTTCCTGGAATTCTCCTGAAATTATAAAATAAAAGAAAAATTCATGAAAATCTCATGAAATTATTAAAATCTTATGAAAACTGATGCAAATCTTAAAACTAACAAAATTGTTTTTTCGGGGTGTCATTCAATATGGAAAACGCCAATCCTACTGCCGATAAGAAAAAAAAAACGACTTTTTTAGCTTTAATTATTAATAATGTAATAATAAGCCGAATTTTAACCAAAACAAGAACTTCAAACACACTTAATCTACTACAACAGTCACTGGTATACAAATTTAAATTCTAGATCTATGTCGACCTCTTATAAATAAGCGATATTTTTCTAGCCAATAGTAAATCTAAAAGACAGATCTGAATGTTTATCTCTTTTTAGTGGAAAACTACTATCTACTGTAGATGGCTCGTAAAGTTTATTTGACAGTAATTTCGAACTTAGCATAGTATAAATAAAATGCAATAACGAATTTACTTTTTAATACAAAATCTTAATTTTCACTTATTATCCTTAAATTAGGCCCCGCGCAATCCCTTTCGCATTGTGCCCGCAACCTGAGAGTGAGTCCAGTGAGTTGAAGCTTTGTAAAAAAGTATAGCATTGAAAAATTCACCATGGTAACCAAACATTTATGGACCTCATTCACCTATCGTAAATAAACACGTCACAATATTGATAAACAATGAAAAATACATATCATGTGACAGCCTTTATGGATTACATAATTTGTATTTAAGATATAGAAAATCACGTGGCTAAATGTTGTTTGCTTACGATTGGTGAATGAGGTCCATTGAACTGGCCTACTGGAGATAACCTTGTAGAAGTTTGTATGTACCTATGTCGAATTTGTTTTGTACAAATCAATTGATATCCCGAGAGTCATTGTCAAATTGTATACAGAAACGAGTTTACCATATTTTAATCCAAAATAATGTAGTTTAAACAAAACTTAATTAAATATTCTTTTAATGCAGAGAATATGGAGCTGTAGAGCTCATTTAAATACAAGAAGTAACAATCTCAAATAAAGATGAAATTTTGAACATTTATTTCCATAATGTTACGACACAACAATCAATAAAAACAAGGTTACAAAGACAGATGGTGTGGAAACACAAACTGAAAATCGGCTCCCGAAGTGGTCCATCCAGGCAGGCCTCAATATTATCAGAATGAAATTCTGTCAAAGGCAAATGACAGAGAAGAATGGAGAAAAAAAGGTTGACAGATCACGTGTGATGGTCCAGCAGATCAAAGGATAGATGAAATTGAATGTGAAGTTAGATGTGAATCTGGCCTAACTGATGTCTTATAATGAATATCTAATTGATCTAATTGTTTTGTAAAGGTTCAATCTTTTATACAAATCCTTAAAAAAAAATTCCGTAAAAAAAAAAATAGTGAAGTGTATAGTTCAGGCATGTCAAGCTCTTTAAGGTATATGGGCCGCATAAACCACTTACTATGACCTGAGGGGCCGCAGCAAAAAATCAGTTTTAAAACAGCCTACTAGTTTTACGTAAATTAGAAATAATACAATATAATACAATAATTAATGGCATACCTGTCCCTTAGCTAAATTTGTTGTACTATTGGCTAATAAAAATTACTATGATTACGCATTATTTTCTTTGTCCTGATGGTTGACATCTTTTCTGGGATACCATTTTATTAATGTCAGGTTGAAGTTTGTTTACCACTGAATCTTTAATCACGAATGACAAATTTTGATCAGATAATCTCGAACGGTGAGGTGTTTTAATAGTTTTTACTATGGAAAAGAAATGCTCACAGAGACCAGTGCATGCAAAAATAGCTAGAATTCTAGCTGCAAATTTCCGCCATTTAACGAAGAGTTCAGGGTAAATGATTCTTCGATTTCAACTAAGAACCTGACTTCTATTCTATCAGCTCTAGTTGCACATTTCCAGCAGCATTTTCAGAATCATATCAAATCCCGTGATTGAAAGGCTAATTGCGCTTGAACTTGGCTTGGCTACCTAGAAGGAGGTTTGAGTTTCGACACCCGACTCGGGCAGACCGCCTAAAGGCAGCACGGAAAACCAACTCCTAGATGCCCCCTCCCCCAACTGGTCCAAAAATGAGATTGGACCAAATCGCTCTGAGCGTGCTATAAACATGAAAGTAGCGCTATATAAAAAGTGTAATAATAATAATAATAATGATAATAATGATACACTGAAAATGAGTAAATTTTAAATTAGCACCAGTCTCTTATTTTTGCAAGTAACTTTGCATCAAAACCATTTCATTTCATCGTTGGTGCGCATACCTTTGTTAGACTAGCTAGCTTTATCAAAGGTAAATTGTACTGCAAAATCACCTTCCGTCATTTCTTAAAAATCACCCTCGCTTGTTATGCATAGAACAAAACTCAAGTAGTTCCTGGTATTTGTCAAAATTCTTGTTTAAGGCCCGTATGAATATAGCCAACTGTGCTACACCTGTTACGTCAGTTGACTCATAGAGACCCAATGAAAATAATTCAAAATCAACTCTGTCGTTCTTTAATTGTTCAAGCAAGCTGACTGACGTGTCATTCATTCTATCTACAACAGTGTCACTAGTAAACACTATTTCTTTGAATGCTTTCTCCTTTTTTTCTGAATAAATGACTTCGGCTTTAACAACACACTCCTTCATAAAATCACATTTATTAAATGATTTGCAATGGCTTGCAATGAAGTTTGACAAAATGTAGCTTCCTTTCACTGCAGACTCAGCCTCGTTGTTCAGATTAACAAATGCTATCTTTCCATTCAAGTAGCTTGTCATCTCTTGTTTTCCAGCGTAATAGTTTAACATTATTTTTTATTTTTTTTAGATGGCCAAGTGGGCCGCATGCGGCCCCCGAACACCCATTTTGACATGCCTGGTATAGTTATTGTTGTGCATCACTGAAGTTCACGCGATAATATGAAAAACTACTTACTAATTGTTATTTTAAATTTGGTCTGACTTATATGCATACTAAATAGATTTTCCTCTTTACAAAAATAGTAAACATTTTTTTGTGTGCGTAAATATAGCTATTTACTTTGAATGAATTTGATCTCTCATCTGATCAGATGTTTAAAATACCTTTAAGTAAATCATTAGAGAAGATAATGCTACTGATACTATTAAATGGGAAAATAGCTTGATTATGTTTTCTCTAGACATTTGGAAGACATTTTATAAATCAATAAGTTAGTATTATTCCTGATGTCGAAAGCAGACTTAGAGCTCTCGAGAAGCTTGCGTGTCACACATTTAAGGCCCAGGGAGAATCCTTTATACAAGACGTAAACAAAACTTAGAACAACGGCTTTGATCAAAAGTGGGAAAATAAGCAGGTCGCCAATGGGTCTGTGTAGTCACGTGAATAGCTGTACTTACCCTTAATCTTCGGAATTGAAGATATTACCATTTATTCAAACATCCAACGACCAAATTAGTTTACAAGGAAAGTAGTACAATTTTTGTTTTATGAAAGGGACTGACTTCTTTGGGGGCCCTACATTTTGCGTAATACGTATTTTTCATGTAAAAAACGCTCTTTTGGCCCCCCCCCCTCAAGTGGGGGTCCGGGGAATCTTCAAATTTTCCCCCTCCTCCCCCCACCCTAGCTACGCCACTGTTTTGAGATGTGAGTCTGTCAGACGGACAGACGGACATTTTGCACAAACCTAATAACGGATTTTCACCATTACTAGGGCCGCTACAAAAGGCATCTTGAAACCAAACCCATAAGCCTTATTGATACTTGTCTATTGGTACACAGATGTAGACAAGAAAAGCTTTCTCTAAAGTTGCGGTAATGTGGACAACATATTTTCCTAACCTGACGTACCCTTATATACATATATATATTTGTTACGATTGCTGTTGTGTGTTTGTACCTCTCCACTACAAAAAACTCCTCTACGGCGACTACGCCGTGGCCGCAAGAAGCTCATAAAGCTAGTGGTCCGTAAAAAGCTGTAGATTATCTAAATGGCTCATTACACTCTCTTTATCTATAGGTCAGTGAGTTTAAGTGGGTATAAATATTAATATCCTATTTGTGCAAATGTACTGCAGCTATATATTTATATAAAAGCATTATTTTAGCATTATTGATAATAGTTTTTTCGTGTGTTTTTTTTTTTATTAAATCGACAATACAAAAATATTACAATCGCTCTTCTGATATATTACATTTAGTTTACTTGCAAAAAAGGTCTGGAGGTCTGTTTATCGATTATAAGTTATTCAGTTGCTGTTTTTCAATTTTAAGTAACGCAAAATTGTTTGTTTGAATTTCTTTTACTTAAGACAATAACAAACAATCATGAGTTAATTATGTATATTCTTTTCGAATTGACGGATCCAATAGGTGCTATGGCTCAAACTCTCTTATCAATCTTGTTTGTTCTTTATATTTTTGTTAGAGTATTAAGATTTAAACCTTATCTGTAATTTGTTTCTTCTAAATAATTAGAGTCATCAATAACAAAGAAATCTGCATTGGGATGGCTCGCAAATCCCTCTTATCAGAAATGGATGGTTCTTTTTGATGTTTTGTATATATCAATTAAGAATTTTGACATTGGGTCATCAGATTCAGCTTCTGATAATACCAGAATGCATTAAATGGAACAGTTCTATTGTTACATTAATATTTATCATGGCAATAAACCGATGAATGCTTATCATCTAATCAAAACAGAATCCCCCCTAACACACACACACACACAAACCTTGGTCTCATTTCCCATCCTGGAAGCAATGATACAATGAAAAAAAAAAGGGGGTGTGGTCAGCTCATGCTTTATAAATAACCAGAATGTACCGTGTTCTCTGGCCTTCAATAGCCAAAGCTCAGTACGGGTCAGTCCTGACGGACACAAGCGGACGTGACATGGGAAGGTTCACCCGATACGCGGGATTTGACCTTTTGGGTCTCCGTAGATGAATAATCGTGTTTGATAAATCATAGTTTTATATTCATGTCCTGGGGCATCAGTTTTCGGAGGGCCGTGTGCTTACAATGAGACACCGCCATGTTAATTAATAAGTCAAGTGTCTTCCTATAAAAGTATTCCCTTGCATTTACTCTCAGTAAGCTTAGGAAACATGTTCCAATATAATTAATAATGAAACCAGAGTCTGTATTGTTTAAATATGAACGAACATATCTAAACATATTTTTATCTTCATATTTATCATATTGAAAAGAAATAACAAGCCATGGACTTATTTAGAATGTCTAAATTATTGCAATTTCAAAGAATCTATTGGCGTTGTTTGTTACCCTCAAAGCTTACATCAGCTCACTATGTCTGTATCTCTGGTGTCAGTCTGGTAAAGGCTTTGTACACGTGATTTCTCCCACACCTAATCTAGGATCAAGCTGAAATTTAGCACAATTATTTCCTTAACCTGACAACTCAAGAATTAAAAAAAAACACCAATTAGTTAATGAACAATTGGTAAAAAATGATTTTGTTTGATATCTCGAACAAGGGAAAAAATTGTAATTGACTGAAGTGGTGGTATAAGCTGAATAAGTCCCCTTTATAGGTCGTCGTCTGAGACTTATAGAACATAAACCTGAAATTTGGGATGAGACTATAGGAAAAATAGATCACAATCTTCCATGAGAAGCGTGGTCGAGAGGCTAAGTGCGGCTTGAGCTTGGCTTGGCTTGGCTACCTAGAAGGGGGCTCGAGGTTCGACACCCGACTCGGGCAGAGTTGTGTTTCCTGAGCGCCCAAAGGCAGCACGGTAAACCAGCTCCTAGATACCCCCTCCCCCCCCCCACTGGTCCACATATGAGATTGGACCAAAAGCGCTCTGAGCATGCTATAAGCATGAAAGTAGCGCTATATAAAAGCTATAATAATAATAATAATGTTCATGAGCACACCACTAGTAGAGTTGTGAACGTGTTGACTTGAGAAACTTGAGCAGGCTTGAAGCAGGAGTTCTAATTCAGGTCTTTCCCCTTTTTTTTTAATTTAAATCTTTTTTTTTATTGTTAGTCTAGATTCTAGATCTATTACAAAGTTAATTACATAACTGATCCAAACTAATTGATACAATTACACTTAATATAAGCTTTGTTGTTTTCGTTATATATGTATTTTCTTATTTTTCTATTGCTTTTGTAAAGCGTGAATTGAATTCATTCCTATAGTAATGTGGGAAGCGTGGTCGAGAGGCTAAGTGCGGCTTGAGCTTGGCTTGCTTGGCTACCTAGAAGGGGGCTCGAGGTTCGACACCCGACTCGGGCAGAGTTGTGTTTACTGAACGCCTAAAGGCAGCATGGAAATCCAACTCCTAGATACCCCCTCCCCCCACGGGTCTCCAAATGAGATTGGACCAAAGCGCTCTGAGCATGCTATAAGCATAAAAGTAGCGCTATATAAAAGCTATAATAATAATACTCCAATTTTGTTAATACTTTTTTTTTTGGGGGGGGGGCAGGTTTCATGGACAAGTTTTTAAAAAAAATTCTTCTCAAGTTGGCGACTCAAACTTGTGCCCATTGTTAAGTAATGTTTGCCATACACAAAAGTAACAACTTCTTTTTCCGCTATAAAAAAAAACATCAAGAGAGGAAGGATCCAAATCTTAAGAATGTAAAATTAAATCCGAAATTATTTTTTTTCATTTCTGTGACTCGTGTATATCTTTTTGTTTTGTTTCAGTGTGATGCAGGTTACGGAACTGACGCATTCTTTGACTTGATCAACCGGAAATCAAAGAAAAGCAGCCTGGTTATGATGATGGGCAGCGCGTGCTCGGAAGTGACCAAAACAATCGCTGAAATTGTCCCGTATTGGAATCTGATCTTGGTGAGAAACTACACACACATATGCGCACACACACACACACTTGCACACAAACACCCACGCTCGCACAAAACGCTTACACATACACGCCCTTACACACATTTATATACTTAACACTGCAACATACTAACAATAAATGTTCCAAAATATGTCGGGATATGTAGCTGAGGGGTATGAACCACTAGGCTACATAGCAGAGGGTCGAGTTCCAATCCCGACTCAGACTGAGTCTGTTTATCGCCTTCACCCAGAACGGAAAGAGGGCGCGGTGGCTGAGTGGTAAAGCGCTTGGCTTCCCTACTGGAGGTCCCGGGTTCGAATCCTGGTGAAGGCTGGGATTTTTATTTCGGGATTTTCGGGCGCCCTTGAGTCCACCCAGCTCTAATTGGTACCTGACATTAGTTGGGGAAAAGTAAAGGCGGTTGGTCGTTGTGCTGGCCACACGACACCCTCGTTAACCATGGGCCACAGAATCAGATGACCTTTACATCATCTGCCCTATAGACCACAAGGTCTGAAAGGGAACTTTTATTTTTACAGCACGGAAATCTTTAAGCCCCACCCCGCACATGTCCGCCAAAAAGACTAAAAAATTAGCCTGCTATAGTATAAAAGTTGTACTTTACTAAAGTTGGGACTACCAAAGATGGACATTCATATCTACATTAAGCTTGGCAGATCTAAGAGTAAAAAAAAAGTAAAGTTCCCCTTTCAGACCTTGTGGTCTACAGATGATGTAAAGGTCATCTGATTCTGTGGCCCACGGTTAACGAGGGTGGCATGTGTCCAGCACAACCACCTACCGCCTTTACTTTTCCCCAACTAATGCCAGGTACCCATTAGAGCTGGGTGGACTCAGAGGCGCCCAAGGATCCCGAAATAAAAATCCCAGCCTTCACTAGGATTCGAACCCGGGACCCCCGGTTCGGTAGCCAAGCGATTTACCGCTCAGCCACCGCGCCTCATTTGGCAGATCTACGTATAAAAAAATAGCAATGCTCGATAAGTCTGATGTTGCTAAATATGGAAAACTTTACCAAATTTGAAACTAAGAAAAACGTTGACCGATCAACACGATCTCATCGTAACATCGATCAAGACATCTTTGTCATCGGGATCAAACTTATCATATCCCCTGTATTCCTGCTGTACATAAAACTAATACTAAATACTAAATTTGTGTTTCTAAATATTTTCCTACCATTTCTTTGTCTTTATCCTCCAGATCTGATGTATTGAGAATCATACTCTCTGTCTAATATCTATTGATTTAGGAGCTCTCTAATTTTTTTTTTACTATGTTTCATATAATCTCCAGACCTATCCGTCGCGCCATCTATTCGTTCATTCGAAAGAAATCTACACAGCATTTAATGTTTACAGACAAATAAGAAGGTCAATCTCGATTTTCTCATTCTCAGGCAACGCTACCCCCCCCCTCCCATCTCTTTAGCCACACAACAGGCATGCATCTCCAGAGAAACAATATTTTTTTTGCTGGATTTTTATTGTTATTGTTGTTTTTTTTAACAGTACATCTAACAGATGTTCTATGGTTGTTTAATCTAACATTAATTAGGTATAAGGAGAAAAATCTCTATAAGTTGTATGATGGAGGGATTGTCTTTTTAAAAATGTATTTTTAATGTTTTTTCTTGTTACCATACCTCTATTCAAGTCGTAACTTCCTGGAAATAAAAACCTGGGTGGGTGGACCCTGATCTTAAAAACGGCTCTAACAATTTTTTTTCTCGAGTTGATGAATATCGCTGAGAAAAGAATTAGTAGCTCGATGGCCACACTGGAAAATTTTAGTTTGTCCTTTTATAATTTTTTTTTCAAAATTAAAAAAAAAAAAAATAAAAAAATAAAGTAAAATTTGGCTAGAGAACGAGAAAATATTTCTCTTGAACGTCTCCGGGTATTTCCACATTTAATGGACCTCATTCACCAAACGTAAACAAACAACATTTTCTCTATTTGTTCTATACAAATTACGCAATACGTAAGGCTGTCAGGTGATACGTATTTTTCATTTTTTTAAATCAATATTATGACGTGGCTAAATGTGATTATTTACAATTGGTGAATGAGGTCCATGAAGAGTTTAATAAATTCTTCTAAATCTAGATGTAAAGGCCTGTCCATAGACATACATTATATCATATATAAGTATATGGGCCTGTCATTGTTATATTATAAAGTGTAGCAGATCTATACATACGCTTATAAAGGATTCTTTCTGAGGATGGAGGGAATGTGGCGGAGTTAGCTTGTTTATTAAGTAAGAGAAAATGTTGGGGTTTTTTTGTTATCTCGAACAACTGAAAGAAATTGTACACGACTGAAGTGAATTAAGTTGAATTTTTCTTTAAATAAATGCATTTACAAAGCGATCACACACATGACCTGTTCCCCCCCCCCTCCATCCCCTTTCCAACTGGTCCAGACATGTGTTAGGATAATTAAGTTTTGAGGAAGCTAAAAGCATGAAATTGTGCTAAACAAAACAATTGGTAAAACTATTTTGATTTTTATATTTATTATTTTTAGTCTAGAACTATTACAAATTACACGACTGATCAAAACTAATTGATTTAACTACTATTTATGTTTTTTTTTTTAAAGTATTTTTTAATGTTTTTCTTATTAATTTTTTCTTACTGTTTCAGCTGTTGTCTCTTCATTTATGTTCAATTATGAAAAACCAGTCACTCACTCCTATTGGAGCATAGATGCAATCGGATTGTTACAAAATGATGTGTTATTTCATTGCATATTCTAGATGCAGGTTCATCGACTATTAGTTCAAAAAAAAATTCTATTCAACTATAATTATAAATATGGTCTTACACTGTAAAGCCCAACTATATTTGTAATATGATTAACTGACCCCTGGGCCCTGTCTATAAGGTTTGGTAGATTGTAACTCTTTTTGTATTTCGAATATAGTTTAGAATTACTGCCCCTTATCAGTCTTTGGTTTTTAACTTTGAAGAGTTCTGTGTAATCTCATTTAATTCAAGCCTCAATTTAGATTATCACTGCCCCCTCCTCCCCCCAATCAGTTCAGGGTAGGACAAATATTGTGTGTAGCATTCGAATCATCCGAATGAGAGGAAAATTACAAGGCAGAAAAAAAGATTCAAGAAAAGAAAGCGAATCATAATTGATGGAACGAATATCTCCCTGTATAATGATTGGGGGAAAATAAAAATTGTTATGTATTTTCAACCAAGATTAAAGAATCCAATTAAGTTGGAAAACAGAAACATCATGATATGTTGTGTGTGTGTAGTGGGGCTTTTTTGGAGAGAGGGGTAAAAATAGTTCTAAATTCAGAATAATTTAAATGCTTAACGTTACATTATATGATACACTCTATTAAAAAAATGTCTACTTTTTGTGCTTAAGTTAAACGGATTCATGTAATATAGTAATTATTAACGTTGATGAAGATTTTCATACATGGCTCAAATCTATAAATAGCAAACTCTTATGTAAAGTAGATGTATAAATGAAAGGAAATGTTGACAAGCTATGTGTTTTTTAAATTTTTAAGGGTACAATCTCCCACCAGTTAGCATTGCAGAATTAGGTATTTTAACTCTTTGACTTCGCAACGACGCTCCCATCGTTGATTCTATCCAGATATAAAGCTATAAATTCCGCCCAAACGTGGAAAATAATTACGGTGTCAAAGAGTTAAGCTTCTTTGTTTGCCTTTTTTTTTCTTCAGTCCGCACCTGTAGCTTTAACTCTTTCTCTCCGCAATTATTTACCACATTCTGGTGGAATCAACGTTGGTATCGTCAGTTAGGAGAGAAAGAGTTAAAGTGTAATTCAAATAAACCACACACACACAACACAGTTTAGCTCAAAGTGGAAATCTCCAATAATAGATATGTATTCGAAACAATTATAGTGGTACATAAATTAATTTATGACATTACAAGAATAATTGCCCTAAATTTACAATACCAAAACCGGCAATGGACTTTGTCCATTAAAATAAATTAAGAAAATCAATAATTGATTAAAAGGCCCTATCGGAGAAAAAAATAAATTTAAAATTCGTATTTAAATAAATTAAAAAAAAAAAAATAAGACGTGTAGGAAAAATGAAAACGAAAAGATTGGACAGTTTATATGATAACGTTAAGATACAAAAACAACAACATTTGAAAATGAAGATCAAGATATTTCATAATTAGGTTCATTTCATGCTGTCTGAGACATCACGACTCTTTTTTTTTTTAACTCTCTAGGTTTCTCTTCTTTCTTTCGTCCGTTATCTCTTTCTCTCTTTCTCTCTTTCTCTCTTTCTCTCTCTCTTTACCTCGCTGTTTAAACATCCCTTATCTCTTATCTTAATTCTGCTTCCTTGCAGACTGTGCTCATATATAACCTGTTCATTATGTTCATCTCATTGTGTAGTCGTCTCGCTATTGACCACCATTAGACCATCTCAGTTTCAAGAAGTCCTGGCCGCCCCCCCCCCCCCGGGGGGAGGGAGGGGGGGGGGGGGGAGGGCCCGGACTCCCTAGTCGATGGCGAACACTGTTTGACATGTTCATTGAGTCAAAGTATGGGAAGGGAGGGATAAGTCAGTCGGGCAGACGGAATGGTCTCGACCTTTCGCGGCCTGCCGGTGCCGAGCAGAGCGACACTCCTGACATATGCCAACTAGGAACGACATCATTGACAACAGATCAACCTTAACGTTTGGTAGAGTCAGTCTAAGCGATCCACTGACACTTGATGCTACACAGTACCGAAAAGAAAGGTTCTCAACTTTTCAAATAGTACCAATACACTCTAGTTACAGTTACAAAGAAATCACTCCAAAATAAATTGTACACTTAAAAATGGTCTATCTTCATATCTTATATATTACAGACGTTACTTCAAAAAAAAGAAGTCCAATGTATTTCATTTGTCAATCTAGTCATGCATATTAATCAATGACTTTAACTTAAAGTTTAACTCTGCTAAAACGTTGGTTTTCCTGGCTAATTCAGGCAATCTATTGTATTCTCTAATGGCAAAAGGGAAGAAGGAGCACATGCACGAATTTGATCTAGTATATGGAATAAGAAATGTATCTTTCTGAGTATTTCATTAGTTGTGTTTTTTTTTTGTAAATTATGATTTATTGCTGTAACAACATGTGTTGTTATGCCGGGGATTGATTCAATCTTGAATTAAAATAGTTGAATTAAATGATGATCTAGGATTCACAATAAAAGATTCTTTGTAGAATGCAAAACTCTGGAACATTTATTCAAATATAAAACGTAAGTACAACTTATGTACAAGTTACAGATCAACAAGATGAGAATAACATAAAGGCTTCTTTTCTATACAAAACTAGAGCTCTTAGAAAACACGACTATCTATTACAAAATTCTTTCATTGACTGACGTTCTTTTTAACCTCGCCGATTCTCTGGCGCTCTTTTAAAAAAATGTCTATATTTATTTTCAAATTAACCAATAGATTTGAATTTCTAATAGCACAAAGAAAAGCTATAAATAACTCCCGGGTAATACCAGTCTAGAGATGAACCCAGATTCTAGGTTTTTCTAAGTGGCCTTAATAAATAAAAAAAACATAAATAAACCTAGAATGGCATATGTGACAATTGCTTTATGTATTAATATTATAGCTACTTTAGTTTGTACTCTTCTCTCCTGAAGAGTCGCTAAGTTTTATGATTTTACATAAGATGCTACTCCAATCAAATTTGAACATTCTTTT
Organism: Biomphalaria straminea; assembly: GCA_021533235.1. NCBI lineage: Eukaryota > Metazoa > Mollusca > Gastropoda > Planorbidae > Biomphalaria > Biomphalaria straminea. The sequence goes on from JADKLZ010037736.1 coordinate 13,423, forward strand.
GTTTTCAATCTCACTGCTCTAGTTTGTATTTGTTCTTGTTTATACGTTTTCTTGAGTACTGGTAACTATTCAAGGTAATACATTAATTAATTCTATTTTTTTTCCTTGTATTTAATCGTTTAATTTGTTAATGTGACATAGACGTTATTTCAAACAATGTAAAAAATCCCGAAAGCCATAGCCAGTTTAAGAATCAATAGTTCGTTCCCACGTCACAGGTCGTGACGTCATTGGGTTAAACTGCCCACAGGTTGTGACGTCATTGGGTTAAACTGCCCACAGGTCGTGACGTCATTGGGTTAAACTGCCCACAGGTTGTGACATCATAGTGTTAAACTGCCCACAGGTTGTGACGTCGCAGGCCAGTATTCCGGCCTTCTATAATGATCTGTCTAGTCTGAAGCAACAAGTGATGGACAAAATATCATTACAAATTCTCACTATTAGTTTAGGCCCTCGATCTATTAGAACTAGTACTGAAAAATGATTCTTTTACAAAATGAATAGCATATGTGTTGATGTTATTTATGTGTTTTCTTAATGTAAAATATGTGACCCCCATGACTGAATCTTTAATTATGACAGAATTAGTCTGCGGGCCACATTCTCCCCATTACTGTATGGAGTCTTATCTATTTGACGCTGAAGCATTTGTCCATCAATGTGTAGACTCTTATCTACGTCACCCTGCGGACCACATTCTGCCCATCACTGGTCTAG
>JADKLZ010037737.1:0-12723 GCA_021533235.1 Biomphalaria straminea
CTACCAGTGTGCTAAGGAAATGTACCTACCAGTGTGCTAAGGAAATGCTTATGAAAAAAGAAGTTTTAAAAGTAATCTATTGTTAGTTTCAACCATTTCTCTCTACCGAGTATAAAAGGGACTAATTCCTCTATACGCTGGCAATAACAAATTACTTTGTTCTGTTGGAGGCCGGTGTGGACAGTATAGAAGTACTAAATAACAGTTGACAGCTGCGCTGGTTTGGACACTTAACCGCATGGGAGACGACCGCATGCCAAAGGCGATCTTCTTTGGCTAGCTTAAAGTAGAACGGCGTTACAGAGTTGCCGCCTTTCCGCGCTATAAAGATAAACTGAGGCGCCTTTTCGCCCTTACTGGCACAGAAGAAAGCAGCAGGCACAGAGGGCCTCTGAAAGAGACAGTTGGGGAGCTCGCACAAAATTTGCGGGACAAACACTTGAGACTTACAGAAAGAAAACCAATTATTCAAGACAGCCGCAGAAGACTGAAAGAAAATTTAAATAGACCGCCAGCGGACAACGGATTGGCGTGCACGAGATGCTGCAAAATATGCAGGTCGCAGCTGGGTCTGCATAGTTGGAATCGAAGACATTGCCATTGATTTATTGTTATTGGTTCTTGTTTCTTCAGGGAAATAATTGTACAATATTTCAGCTTGATCCAAGTGTACAAACTTTTACATGGCAGACATACAGACAGACAGTGAGCAGGGCCGTTCTTAGGCCACTGCAACCTATGCGGCAGCAGTGGGCCCCGCACTTTCATAGGCCCCGCGCGATGTGATTTCTAGGTAAAAATTATTAAATTAAAGGGTTCCTGGAATTCTCCTGAAATTATAAAATAAAAGAAAAATTCATAAAAATCTCATGAAATTATTAAAATATTCTGAAAACTGATGCAAATCTTAAAACTAACGAAATTGTTTTTTTGGGGTGTCATTCAATATTGAAAACGCCAATCCTACTGCCGATAAGAAAAAAAAACGGCTATTTTAGCTTTAATTATTTATAATGTAATAATAAGCCGAATTTTAACCAAAACAAGAACTTCAAAAACTTAATCTACTACAACAGTCACTGGTATACAAATTTAAATTCTAAATCTATGTCAACCTCTTATATCAATAAATAAGCGATATTTTGCTAGCCAATAGTAAATCTAAAAGACAGATCTGAATGTTTATCTCTTTTTAGTGGAAAACTACTATCTACTGTAGATGGCTCGTAAAGTTTATTTGACAGTAATTTCGTACTTAGCATAGTATAAATAAAATGCAATAACGAATTTACTTTTTAATACAAAATCTTAATTTTCACTTATTAAATTAGGCCCCGCGCAATCCGTTTTGCATTGTGCCCCGCAGCCTGAGAGTGAGTCCAGTGAGTTGAAGCTTTGTAAAAAGTATAGCATTGAAAAATTCACCATGGTAACCAAACATTTATGGACCTCATTCACCAATCGTAAATAAACACGTCACAATATTGATAAACAATGAAAAATACATATCATGTGACAGCCTTTATGGATTACATAATTTGTATTTAAGATAATAGTAAGATAATAGATAATAGAAAATCACCTGGCTAAATGTTGTTTGTTTACGATTGGTGAATGAGGTCTATTGAACTGGCCTACTGGAGATAACCTTGTAGAAGTTTGTATGTAGGCCTACCTATGTGGAATTTGTTTTGATATCCCGAGAATCATTGTCAGATTGTATACAGAAACAAGTTTACCATATTTTAATCCAAAAAAATGTAGTTTAAACAAAACATAATTAAATTTTCTTTTAATGCTAAGAGGCAGGAGATGTTAAGTTCATTTCCATACAAAAATTAATAATCTCAAAGATGAAATTTTGAACATTTGTTTCTATAACTTTAGGACACACCAATCAATAAAAACAAGGTTACAAAGACAGATGGTGTGGAAACACAAACTGAAAATCGGCTCCCGAAGTGGTCCATCCAGGCAGGCTTCAATATTATCAGAATGAAATTCTGTCAAAGGCAAATGACAGAGAAGAATGGAGAAAAAAAGGTTGACAGATCCCGTGTGATGGTCCAGCAGATCAAAGGATAGATGAAATTGAATGTGAAGTTAGATGTGAATCTGGCCTAACTGATGTCTTATAATGAATATCTAATTGATCTAATTGTTTTGTAAAGGTTCATTCTCTTATTCAAATCTTAAAAAAAATATTCCGTAAAAAAATAAATAGTGAAGTGTATAGTAATGTATTTTCTACATTGTGTCACTGAAGTTCACGCGATAATATGAAAAACTACTTACTGTTATTTTAAATTGGTCTGACTTATATGCATACTAAATAGATTTTCCTCTTTACAAAAATAGTAAACATTTTTTGTGTGCGTAAATATAGCTATTTACTTTGAATGAATTTGATCTCTCATCTGATCAGATGTTTAAAGTACCTTTAGAGAAGATAATGCTACTGATACTATTAAATGGGAAAATAGCTTGATTATGTTTTCTCTAGACATTTGGAAGACATTTTATAAATCAATAAGTATTATTCCTGATGTCGAAAGCAGACTTAGAGCTCTCGAGAAGCTTGCGTGTCACACATTTAAGGCCCAGGGAGAATCCTTTATACAAGACGTAAACAAAACTTAGAACAACGGCTTTGATCAAAAGTGGGAAAATAAGCAGGTCGCCAATGGGTCTGTGTAGTCACGTGAATAGCTGTACTTACCCTTAATCTTCGGAATTGAAGATATTACCAATTATTCAAACATCCAACGACCAAATTAGTTTACAAGGAAAGTAGCACAATTTTTGTTTTATGAATGCCAGAGTTATATTTATCTTCAATAATAATAGGTCCCATACTATTTTTCACTTCTCTTCTAGTTTTTGAGACAGGGGCGTAGCTAGAAATTTTACATCGTTTGGGGGCCCGAGGGACTGACTTCTTTGGGGGCCCTACATTTTGCGTAATACTTATTTTTCATGTAAAAAAACGCTCTTTTGCCCCCCCCCCTCAAGTGGGGGTCCGGGGAATCTTCAAATTTTCCCCTTCCTCCCCCCACCCTAGCTACGCCACTGTTTTGAGATGTGAATGTGTCAGACGGACAGACGGACATTTTGCACAAACCTAATAACAGATTTTCCCCATTACGAGGGTCGCTACAAAAGACATCTTGAAACCAAACCCATAAGCCTTATTGATACTTGTCTATTGGTACACAGATGTAGACAAGAAAAGCTTTCTCTAAAGTTGCGGTAATGTGGACAACATATTTTCCTAACCTGACGTACCCTTATATACATATATATATTTGTTACGATTGCTGTTGTGTGTTTGTACCTCTCCACTACAAAAAACTCCTCTACGGCGACTACGCCGTGGCCGCAAGAAGCTCATAAAGCTAGTGGTCCGTAAAAAGCTGTAGATTATCTAAATGGCTCATTACACTCTCTTTATCTATAGGTCAGTGAGTTTAAGTGGGTATAAATATTAATATCCTATTTGTGCAAATGTACTGCAGCTATATATTTATATAAAAGCATTATTTTAGCATTATTGATAATAGTTTTTTCGTGTGTTTTTTTTTTTATTAAATCGACAATACAAAAATATTACAATCGCTCTTCTGATATATTACATTTAGTTTACTTGCAAAAAAGGTCTGGAGGTCTGTTTATCGATTATAAGTTATTCAGTTGCTGTTTTTCAATTTTAAGTAACGCAAAATTGTTTGTTTGAATTTCTTTTACTTAAGACAATAACAAACAATCATGAGTTAATTATGTATATTCTTTTCGAATTGACGGATCCAATAGGTGCTATGGCTCAAACTCTCTTATCAATCTTGTTTGTTCTTTATATTTTTGTTAGAGTATTAACATTTAAACCTTATCTGTAATTTGTTTCTTCTAAATAATTAGAGTCATCAATAACAAAGAAATCTGCATTGGGATGGCTCGCAAATCCCTCTTATCAGAAATGGATGGTTCTTTTTGATGTTTTGTATATATCAATTAAGAATTTTGACATTGGGTCATCAGATTCAACTTCTGATAATACCAGAATGCATTAACTGGAACAGTTTTATTGTTACATTAATATTTATCATGGCAATAAACCGATGAATGCTTATCATCTAATCAAAACAGAATCCCCCCTAACACACACACACACACAAACCTTGCTCTCATTTCCCATCCTGGAAGCAATGATACAATGAAAAAAAAAAAAGGGGGTGTGGTCAGCTCATGCTTTATAAATAACCAGAATGTACCGTGTTCTCTGGCCTTCAATAGCCAAAGCTCAGTACGGGTCAGTCCTGACGGACACAAGCGGACGTGACATGGGAAGGTTCACCCGATACGCGGGATTTGACCTTTTGGGTCTCCGTAGATGAATAATCGTGTTTGATAAATCATAGTTTTATATTCATGTCCTGGGGCATCAGTTTTCGGAGGGCCGTGTGCTTACAATGAGACACCGCCATGTTAATTAATAAGTCAAGTGTCTTCCTATAAAAGTATTCCCTTGCATTTACTCTCAGTAAGCTTAGGAAACATGTTCCAATATAATTAATAATGAAACCAGAGTCTGTATTGTTTAAATATGAACGAACATATCTAAACATATTTTTATCTTCATATTTATCATATTGAAAAGAAATAACAAGCCATGGACTTATTTAGAATGTCTAAATTATTGCAATTTCAAAGAATCTATTGGCGTTGTTTGTTACCCTCAAAGCTTACATCAGCTCACTATGTCTGTATCTCTGGTGTCAGTCTGGTAAAGGCTTTGTACACGTGATTTCTCCCACACCTAATCTAGGATCAAGCTGAAATTTAGCACAATTATTTCCTTAACCTGACAACTCAAGAATTAAAAAAAAACACCAATTAGTTAATGAACAATTGGTAAAAAATGATTTTGTTTGATATCTCGAACAAGGGAAAAAATTGTAATTGACTGAAGTGGTGGTATAAGCTGAATAAGTCCCCTTTATAGGTCGTCGTCTGAGACTTATAGAACATAAACCTGAAATTTGGGATGAGACTATAGGAAAAATAGATCACAATCTTCCATGAGAAGCGTGGTCGAGAGGCTAAGTGCGGCTTGAGCTTGGCTTGGCTTGGCTACCTAGAAGGGGGCTCGAGGTTCGACACCCGACTCGGGCAGAGTTGTGTTTCCTGAGCGCCCAAAGGCAGCACGGTAAACCAGCTCCTAGATACCCCCTCCCCCCCCCCACTGGTCCACATATGAGATTGGACCAAAAGCGCTCTGAGCATGCTATAAGCATGAAAGTAGCGCTATATAAAAGCTATAATAATAATAATAATGTTCATGAGCACACCACTAGTAGAGTTGTGAACGTGTTGACTTGAGAAACTTGAGCAGGCTTGAAGCAGGAGTTCTAATTCAGGTCTTTCCCCTTTTTTTTTAATTTAAATCTTTTTTTTTATTGTTAGTCTAGATTCTAGATCTATTACAAAGTTAATTACATAACTGATCCAAACTAATTGATACAATTACACTTAATATAAGCTTTGTTGTTTTCGTTATATATGTATTTTCTTATTTTTCTATTGCTTTTGTAAAGCGTGAATTGAATTCATTCCTATAGTAATGTGGGAAGCGTGGTCGAGAGGCTAAGTGCGGCTTGAGCTTGGCTTGCTTGGCTACCTAGAAGGGGGCTCGAGGTTCGACACCCGACTCGGGCAGAGTTGTGTTTACTGAACGCCTAAAGGCAGCATGGAAATCCAACTCCTAGATACCCCCTCCCCCCACGGGTCTCCAAATGAGATTGGACCAAAGCGCTCTGAGCATGCTATAAGCATAAAAGTAGCGCTATATAAAAGCTATAATAATAATACTCCAATTTTGTTAATACTTTTTTTTTTGGGGGGGGGGCAGGTTTCATGGACAAGTTTTTAAAAAAAATTCTTCTCAAGTTGGCGACTCAAACTTGTGCCCATTGTTAAGTAATGTTTGCCATACACAAAAGTAACAACTTCTTTTTCCGCTATAAAAAAAAACATCAAGAGAGGAAGGATCCAAATCTTAAGAATGTAAAATTAAATCCGAAATTATTTTTTTTCATTTCTGTGACTCGTGTATATCTTTTTGTTTTGTTTCAGTGTGATGCAGGTTACGGAACTGACGCATTCTTTGACTTGATCAACCGGAAATCAAAGAAAAGCAGCCTGGTTATGATGATGGGCAGCGCGTGCTCGGAAGTGACCAAAACAATCGCTGAAATTGTCCCGTATTGGAATCTGATCTTGGTGAGAAACTACACACACATATGCGCACACACACACACACTTGCACACAAACACCCACGCTCGCACAAAACGCTTACACATACACGCCCTTACACACATTTATATACTTAACACTGCAACATACTAACAATAAATGTTCCAAAATATGTCGGGATATGTAGCTGAGGGGTATGAACCACTAGGCTACATAGCAGAGGGTCGAGTTCCAATCCCGACTCAGACTGAGTCTGTTTATCGCCTTCACCCAGAACGGAAAGAGGGCGCGGTGGCTGAGTGGTAAAGCGCTTGGCTTCCCTACTGGAGGTCCCGGGTTCGAATCCTGGTGAAGGCTGGGATTTTTATTTCGGGATTTTCGGGCGCCCTTGAGTCCACCCAGCTCTAATTGGTACCTGACATTAGTTGGGGAAAAGTAAAGGCGGTTGGTCGTTGTGCTGGCCACACGACACCCTCGTTAACCATGGGCCACAGAATCAGATGACCTTTACATCATCTGCCCTATAGACCACAAGGTCTGAAAGGGAACTTTTATTTTTACAGCACGGAAATCTTTAAGCCCCACCCCGCACATGTCCGCCAAAAAGACTAAAAAATTAGCCTGCTATAGTATAAAAGTTGTACTTTACTAAAGTTGGGACTACCAAAGATGGACATTCATATCTACATTAAGCTTGGCAGATCTAAGAGTAAAAAAAAAGTAAAGTTCCCCTTTCAGACCTTGTGGTCTACAGATGATGTAAAGGTCATCTGATTCTGTGGCCCACGGTTAACGAGGGTGGCATGTGTCCAGCACAACCACCTACCGCCTTTACTTTTCCCCAACTAATGCCAGGTACCCATTAGAGCTGGGTGGACTCAGAGGCGCCCAAGGATCCCGAAATAAAAATCCCAGCCTTCACTAGGATTCGAACCCGGGACCCCCGGTTCGGTAGCCAAGCGATTTACCGCTCAGCCACCGCGCCTCATTTGGCAGATCTACGTATAAAAAAATAGCAATGCTCGATAAGTCTGATGTTGCTAAATATGGAAAACTTTACCAAATTTGAAACTAAGAAAAACGTTGACCGATCAACACGATCTCATCGTAACATCGATCAAGACATCTTTGTCATCGGGATCAAACTTATCATATCCCCTGTATTCCTGCTGTACATAAAACTAATACTAAATACTAAATTTGTGTTTCTAAATATTTTCCTACCATTTCTTTGTCTTTATCCTCCAGATCTGATGTATTGAGAATCATACTCTCTGTCTAATATCTATTGATTTAGGAGCTCTCTAATTTTTTTTTTACTATGTTTCATATAATCTCCAGACCTATCCGTCGCGCCATCTATTCGTTCATTCGAAAGAAATCTACACAGCATTTAATGTTTACAGACAAATAAGAAGGTCAATCTCGATTTTCTCATTCTCAGGCAACGCTACCCCCCCCCTCCCATCTCTTTAGCCACACAACAGGCATGCATCTCCAGAGAAACAATATTTTTTTTGCTGGATTTTTATTGTTATTGTTGTTTTTTTTAACAGTACATCTAACAGATGTTCTATGGTTGTTTAATCTAACATTAATTAGGTATAAGGAGAAAAATCTCTATAAGTTGTATGATGGAGGGATTGTCTTTTTAAAAATGTATTTTTAATGTTTTTTCTTGTTACCATACCTCTATTCAAGTCGTAACTTCCTGGAAATAAAAACCTGGGTGGGTGGACCCTGATCTTAAAAACGGCTCTAACAATTTTTTTTCTCGAGTTGATGAATATCGCTGAGAAAAGAATTAGTAGCTCGATGGCCACACTGGAAAATTTTAGTTTGTCCTTTTATAATTTTTTTTTCAAAATTAAAAAAAAAAAAAATAAAAAAATAAAGTAAAATTTGGCTAGAGAACGAGAAAATATTTCTCTTGAACGTCTCCGGGTATTTCCACATTTAATGGACCTCATTCACCAAACGTAAACAAACAACATTTTCTCTATTTGTTCTATACAAATTACGCAATACGTAAGGCTGTCAGGTGATACGTATTTTTCATTTTTTTAAATCAATATTATGACGTGGCTAAATGTGATTATTTACAATTGGTGAATGAGGTCCATGAAGAGTTTAATAAATTCTTCTAAATCTAGATGTAAAGGCCTGTCCATAGACATACATTATATCATATATAAGTATATGGGCCTGTCATTGTTATATTATAAAGTGTAGCAGATCTATACATACGCTTATAAAGGATTCTTTCTGAGGATGGAGGGAATGTGGCGGAGTTAGCTTGTTTATTAAGTAAGAGAAAATGTTGGGGTTTTTTTGTTATCTCGAACAACTGAAAGAAATTGTACACGACTGAAGTGAATTAAGTTGAATTTTTCTTTAAATAAATGCATTTACAAAGCGATCACACACATGACCTGTTCCCCCCCCCCTCCATCCCCTTTCCAACTGGTCCAGACATGTGTTAGGATAATTAAGTTTTGAGGAAGCTAAAAGCATGAAATTGTGCTAAACAAAACAATTGGTAAAACTATTTTGATTTTTATATTTATTATTTTTAGTCTAGAACTATTACAAATTACACGACTGATCAAAACTAATTGATTTAACTACTATTTATGTTTTTTTTTTTAAAGTATTTTTTAATGTTTTTCTTATTAATTTTTTCTTACTGTTTCAGCTGTTGTCTCTTCATTTATGTTCAATTATGAAAAACCAGTCACTCACTCCTATTGGAGCATAGATGCAATCGGATTGTTACAAAATGATGTGTTATTTCATTGCATATTCTAGATGCAGGTTCATCGACTATTAGTTCAAAAAAAAATTCTATTCAACTATAATTATAAATATGGTCTTACACTGTAAAGCCCAACTATATTTGTAATATGATTAACTGACCCCTGGGCCCTGTCTATAAGGTTTGGTAGATTGTAACTCTTTTTGTATTTCGAATATAGTTTAGAATTACTGCCCCTTATCAGTCTTTGGTTTTTAACTTTGAAGAGTTCTGTGTAATCTCATTTAATTCAAGCCTCAATTTAGATTATCACTGCCCCCTCCTCCCCCCAATCAGTTCAGGGTAGGACAAATATTGTGTGTAGCATTCGAATCATCCGAATGAGAGGAAAATTACAAGGCAGAAAAAAAGATTCAAGAAAAGAAAGCGAATCATAATTGATGGAACGAATATCTCCCTGTATAATGATTGGGGGAAAATAAAAATTGTTATGTATTTTCAACCAAGATTAAAGAATCCAATTAAGTTGGAAAACAGAAACATCATGATATGTTGTGTGTGTGTAGTGGGGCTTTTTTGGAGAGAGGGGTAAAAATAGTTCTAAATTCAGAATAATTTAAATGCTTAACGTTACATTATATGATACACTCTATTAAAAAAATGTCTACTTTTTGTGCTTAAGTTAAACGGATTCATGTAATATAGTAATTATTAACGTTGATGAAGATTTTCATACATGGCTCAAATCTATAAATAGCAAACTCTTATGTAAAGTAGATGTATAAATGAAAGGAAATGTTGACAAGCTATGTGTTTTTTAAATTTTTAAGGGTACAATCTCCCACCAGTTAGCATTGCAGAATTAGGTATTTTAACTCTTTGACTTCGCAACGACGCTCCCATCGTTGATTCTATCCAGATATAAAGCTATAAATTCCGCCCAAACGTGGAAAATAATTACGGTGTCAAAGAGTTAAGCTTCTTTGTTTGCCTTTTTTTTTCTTCAGTCCGCACCTGTAGCTTTAACTCTTTCTCTCCGCAATTATTTACCACATTCTGGTGGAATCAACGTTGGTATCGTCAGTTAGGAGAGAAAGAGTTAAAGTGTAATTCAAATAAACCACACACACACACATAACACAGTTTAGCTCAAAGTGGAAATCTCCAATAATAGATATGTATTCGAAACAATTATAGTGGTACATAAATTAATTTATGACATTACAAGAATAATTGCCCTAAATTTACAATACTAAAACTAGAAATGGACTTTGTCCATTAAAATAAATTAAGAAAATCAATAATTGATTAAAAGGCCCTATCGGAGAAAAAAATAAATTTAAAATGCGTATTTAAATAAATTAAAAAAAAAAGACTTGTAGGAAAAATCAAAACGAAAAGATTGGACAGTTTATATGATAACGTTAAGATACAAAAACACCAACATTTGAAAATGAAGATCAAGATATTTCATAATTAGGTTCATTTCATGCTGTCTGAGACATCACGACTCTTTTTTTTTTTAACTCTCTAGGTTTCTCTTCTTTCTTTCGTCCGTTATCTCTTTCTCTCTTTCTCTCTTTCTCTCTTTCTCTCTCTCTTTACCTCGCTGTTTAAACATCCCTTATCTCTTATCTTAATTCTGCTTCCTTGCAGACTGTGCTCATATATAACCTGTTCATTATGTTCATCTCATTGTGTAGTCGTCTCGCTATTGACCACCATTAGACCATCTCAGTTTCAAGAAGTCCTGGCCGCCCCCCCCCCCCCGGGGGGAGGGAGGGGGGGGGGGGGGAGGGCCCGGACTCCCTAGTCGATGGCGAACACTGTTTGACATGTTCATTGAGTCAAAGTATGGGAAGGGAGGGATAAGTCAGTCGGGCAGACGGAATGGTCTCGACCTTTCGCGGCCTGCCGGTGCCGAGCAGAGCGACACTCCTGACATATGCCAACTAGGAACGACATCATTGACAACAGATCAACCTTAACGTTTGGTCGAGTCAGTCTAAGCGATCCACTGACACTTGATGCTACACAGTACCGAAAAAAGAGGTTCTCAAATTTTCAAATAGTACCAATACACTCTAGTTACAGTTACAAAGAAATCACTCCAAAATAAATTGTACACTTAAAAATGGTCTATCTTCATATCTTATATATTACAGACGTTACTTCAAAAAAAAGAAGTCCAATGTATTTCATTTGTCAATCTAGTCATGCATATTAATCAATGACTTTAACTTAAAGTTTAACTCTGCTAAAACGTTGGTTTTCCTGGCTAATTCAGGCAATCTATTGTATTCTCTAATGGCAAAAGGGAAGAAGGAGCACATGCACGAATTTGATCTAGTATATGGAATAAGAAATGTATCTTTCTGAGTATTTCATTAGTTGTGTTTTTTTTTTGTAAATTATGATTTATTGCTGTAACAACATGTGTTGTTATGCCGGGGATTGATTCAATCTTGAATTAAAATAGTTGAATTAAATGATGATCTAGGATTCACAATAAAAGATTCTTTGTAGAATGCAAAACTCTGGAACATTTATTCAAATATAAAACGTAAGTACAACTTATGTACAAGTTACAGATCAACAAGATGAGAATAACATAAAGGCTTCTTTTCTATACAAAACTAGAGCTCTTAGAAAACACGACTATCTATTACAAAATTCTTTCATTGACTGACGTTCTTTTTAACCTCGCCGATTCTCTGGCGCTCTTTTAAAAAAATGTCTATATTTATTTTCAAATTAACCAATAGATTTGAATTTCTAATAGCACAAAGAAAAGCTATAAATAACTCCCGGGTAATACCAGTCTAGAGATGAACCCAGATTCTAGGTTTTTCTAAGTGGCCTTAATAAATAAAAAAAACATAAATAAACCTAGAATGGCATATGTGACAATTGCTTTATGTATTAATATTATAGCTACTTTAGTTTGTACTCTTCTCTCCTGAAGAGTCGCTAAGTTTTATGATTTTACATAAGATGCTACTCCAATCAAATTTGAACATTCTTTTGTTTTCAATCTCACTGCTCTAGTTTGTATTTGTTCTTGTTTATACGTTTTCTTGAGTACTGGTAACTATTCAAGGTAATACATTAATTAATTCTATTTTTTTTCCTTGTATTTAATCGTTTAATTTGTTAATGTGACATAGACGTTATTTCAAACAATGTAAAAAATCCCGAAAGCCATAGCCAGTTTAAGAATCAATAGTTCGTTCCCACGTCACAGGTCGTGACGTCATTGGGTTAAACTGCCCACAGGTTGTGACATCATTGTGTTAAACTGCCCACAGGTTGTGACGTCGCAGGCCAGTATTCCGGCCTTCTATAATGATCTGTCTAGTCTGAAGCAACAAGTGATGGACAAAATATAATTAAAAATTCTTACTATTAGGCCCTCGATCTATTAGAACTAGTACTGAAAAATGATTCTTTTACAAAATGAATAGCATATGTGTTGATGTTATTTATGTGTTTTCTTAATGTAAAATATGTGACCGCCATGACTGAATCTTTAATTATGACAGAATTAGTCTGCGGGCCACATTCTCCCCATTACTGTATGGAGTCTTATCTATTTGAGCCTGAAGGTGGCATTTTTCCATCAATGTGTAGACTCTTATCTACGTTACCCTGTGGGCCCCATTTGCCCATCCCTGGTCTAGACTATTATCTACGTCACCCTGCAGACCACATTCTGCTC
>JADKLZ010037753.1:5974-28938 GCA_021533235.1 Biomphalaria straminea
ACTGGCCGGGCTTATGTCTTTTACTGAATTTATATAGTATTATTATTAAATATAATCTTCGTTTTTTTTTTTCAAACTCTTTAGAAAGACGTTTAGAGACAATGTTTCTTTGGCCTTTTTTCTTACAAGTGATAACAATCAAAATTTTCAATAATTTCTATAGATATTTACAATGATTTATTTAGGTCTTCGCGGGCCGCATAAAACACTTCGGCGGGCCGCAAGTGGCCCGCGGGCCGTGATTTGCCCACCCCTGGTATAAAAGTATCAACTTGATAGGAGAATGCATGAGGGAGAGTAGCGCTAAAAGTTTTGTAAGGGGACTTTACCCAACAAATTAAGCCATATCTGTGAATACTGAAGGATTAGTTTACCTTGTTGGTATCAAGCAAACAAATTCATTACCAGTAATTAATAGAGCTACTGGTTAATTTTTTTTTTAAATTATTAAGGTCTTGTCTATGCTAATGAATAATTATACGAAGTTTCACTTTGATCCAATAATGGGTGTTGGAGAACAACGTGTACACACTTTTTTACCAGAACAGACAGAGGCAGTTCAAATTAGCTTTGTAAAAGGGCAAAGGTCAATCGATAAGAAATTAAATAAGGATACTGTTCTTATTGTTTATGGTTTATTGAAGGAAGTGTTGGTTCAAGGGAGATAAGATTTTCATGACTTCAGTGAGGGGTGCGCGATGTAGCTTGCAAATAACAAAATGATTGTGAGGGGATGTATCTATTATTAGCGTCAATTTCTACGTCCCAAATGCTGACACGCTCATGCGCAAATGTTGGAAATAGTAACACGTTAGCCACTCGTGGAAACATCCTTACACGAGAGCACATCCTTACACGAGAGCACATCCTTACACGAGAGCACTGGTTGGAGGGCTGGGATAACAACATTGATGGGACATAAAGAAGAAGAGTCCCTAAATCGTTGGAGAGATGAAATGAGCTTCTAGATAACAGAGTGCTTCAGACGCAGGCATCTGGGAATGGCCAATCCCTCATCCTTGGCCGTTAAGTGACTTTCCATTGGTCAGTAGTCTCAAGGGGCCTTTTTTTTTATAGGAAACTTTTATCAGGATAACATACAAGCAAAACTGTGATATGAAATGGAAGGCTATTTATACTACTATCAGCCTTCATCTCAAAAACCATCATAGGTTTAACTCATATATTATTGATATATTATCGATTCTTTATCTAGAGATCCCTTTTCGGACCATGCGATTTATAGGGCATATCATGTAAATGTCATCTGTTTCTTTGGCCAACGGTTAACGAGCATGGTGGCGTAGCCAGCACAACGACCAGCGGCCTTTACTTTTCCCAAACTTAATGTCACGTATCAATCAGAGCTGGGTGGACTCAGGCGTATCCCGAAATTAAAAGTCCAAGCCTTCACCACGGTTCGAACCCGGGACCACCGGTTCGGAAGCGAAGCACTTTACGCTTCAGCCACAGCCACCTCCTTTTGGTCTACCAAAAAATAAGTAAACTATTGTCATTGAAGGAAAGATTAAACATGTTGTTGTTGTTGTTTTCTTTTCAAAGACTTAACATAGAAGCCAGAAGTAGAAAGAAAAGAGGGTCGTTAAATTTGGTGTCGCACTTTCTTACAGACGTAAGTCCGCATGTTTTTGTTGTTTTGTTTTTAGGAAACAGTCCATGGAGGTGAGTTGTCATAGGATCTCAGTGGAGAGAGCTTGCAGCCCTATGCTCCTGAAGACACAAGGTAAAGGCGGTCTGTCTAAACAATGGACGTATAGCACCGAGACCAATCGTTATAGAAGGCCTGAAGGCTGACCTGCGACGTCACAGCCTGTGGACAGCTTAGACCAATAGCTCACAGGTTTGTAAGACGTGGCAAGTATGCTTAATTTCAACTTGATTCGACATTGGGAAAGAGGAGAAAAAAAAAACGTGTCGAAACATAAAAAAGGAAGTAAATCCATATATGCATGCACATCTCTCATTAGGCAGCTTTTATTACCCTTATTTCGATATCAAACATAACAATTAATCACCAATAATTAACTAATTGATTATTTTTTAAAATTGATTTATGTCTTGTAAGGTACAATGGATAATTGATCCGATAATGTGAAGTGGAAGAATAAACATATTTAAACGTTATACCAGACACACAGACAAACAGACAGACTTGACATAAGCTTTGTGAAAAGAAGTGATTTGCAGTTATATTCTCTAGTATAAAAAAAAAAGTAATTCTCTCTCTCTCTCTCTCTCTCTCTATCTATCTATCTATCTATCTATCTATCTATCTATCTATCTATCTCTCTATCTATCTATCTATCTATCTATCTATCTATCTATCTCTCTCTCTCTATCTATCTATCTATCTATCTATCTATCTCTTATTCTCTCTGCCTTTTAGTCTCTCTCTCCTCATCCTCTCTACATCTCACCGCCTCACACTTCTTTTATTTATCCCCTTGACGGACACACACCACATACCACATACACACACGCACACAACACACACACACGTTAACACTGTCCCACATCGTCCACATGGCAATCAACTTTAAGAATTGATGAGAAAGGACGCAAAAAATTACCATGATAAGAGTTGACCACTAAACAAAAACATGGAAGGATAGCGCCAAGTTTCACACCCAATACAACAGGCGGTCAATGTCACCAAGGATCGGTCACCTAGCTGTCCGGCCCACTGTCTTCAAAATGACCAGATGGCGAAAGAATTGATAACATTACATCCCTAACATTTATCGATCGCTACTTGACCAGAGGTACGGGCCGGCCGGTCCTTTTAATTATTTACAACATTCGTTCTTGGAGCTGCGGTCAGTCCAGAAAGATCGTCGTGTGAACCTTGCCCAATTAGCTGAGACATAAGTTTAGTCGAGACAAACAAAAGTTGGCAATGTGAAGACGGAACTCAACTTTCTAAAGCAGTGCTGTCAAACTAAACGTTTTTGTTTCATTTAGCAATTAATATTAAAAGCGGCGGCCCAGTTAGCTTTTTAAAACCGAAACGATGGTCTCCTGAAAAAGGTGTTATGTTTTCGAAAGCCGTTTAGACCAACCAATCATTTATGTGGGGCATGGTCTCTCACGAAAAGTAATATCATGCTTCCCCAGAAATAGTTCATAGTTTATTTGGCTGTCCTTTTTTTTCCGGCTGTAGACATCATGGGTATTGTTCTCTATAGACACATACGAGCACATTTATTATAATGTCCTCGCATGCCTTGAAACGGGGATTCTTTTGAAGGTAACTGTCTTTATTTTCTATGAAAGCCTGGAAACCAAATATATAAAAATAACCCCGGGTAACGTTAACTGTATTTTGTTATTGCTTTGACCCTTTTTTTTTTTTCAAAATAATCAAATATTTTAATTAATGGATAAGTAGATAACAGCCAATACTAGATAATTGGGTTATAACAATATTATATTGCTAGATAACTATGTCACAAAGCAATGAATGAAAACAATGGTGGCCCGTAAGAAATATAAATATAGGCTTATACATGGAAAGTATTTAATAAATACAAATAACCTTAGAATGTATTATCTACAAAGATATTTTTGACGCCTCTCAACTTACTTTGAAATAGCTGACAGTATTGAAGGAATGGGATCAATAAAAAATATTAATTATAAATTATAGATATATTTAAAAAATTAGTTTTAAAAAAGGTTTTGTAAAACGTGTAATCTAGTTAAACTTTCCTGGCTACACTTTCGATAATTTCAAGCACTATTTGAAAACGAGTGGCACCTGTACTGACCAACATCTCCAATGTAAATACGTCAGGTCATTTTCAAACTCCGAACACCATAAAATCCAAGCTTAGTAAAAAACTGAAAAAGTAAATTATGCGATTTGAGGAGAGACCAGTCGTCATAGTTGGCCTGAGCAGTAAACCGGTGACATGGTCACTTGTGGTCAGTGGAGACCAATAGCTCGTTACCACGTCACGGGTCGGTGCTCAGGTCTACTATGACCATTGTTCTAAGTTGAGGAAACGAGAGCTGAACACTTAATGGTGTACTAAACATTATAAACAAAGTCCAGTTTGGTCAGGAAAATTACACCTTGAATCGAATTCACTAAGGCTATAACTGAAGCCGCTAAAAAATAAACTATCACCAGAACTAAAAACGAAGAGACCCGTATATCCTGTAATCTCGATAGGGAAAACGTTTAGACCAACGTCACATCATGTGCTACAAGTGCTTATAGTATAGACACGTAGATCTAACACTAGCACTGCTAATTTTTTGTCAACAGCAAATTCTCTCTCGTTCCCCCACCACCCCCACCCCTTTTTTTCTCACATACACTCACACATACTTCAAGAAGCAGACACACACACACACACACTCCCATCGTACGTCCTTGTGTTCGACATTGTCTCAATCCCGTGCGATCAATATCCCACCGGGCACCTGTTGCGCCCACCGACGCGAGGACAGGGGAGGGAGAGGGGGGGGGGGGTTCACTAGAATGCCGGGCTTCTGGCTGAGTTCATCTGTCGTGAATGGCGGCCAGCCGTACTGGACATGATGAAATTATGGACTTCAAGTGAATCGCTTCACGCATCCAGCAATACGATAAGTCATTCAGTTCGTTTTCAGCGTCGGCACTCCCACCATCTACTTCAAGTGAATCGCTTCACGCATCCAGCAATACGATAAGTTAATTCGTTCGTTTACAGAGTCGCCCCCCCCCCTCCACGTACTTCTACATAAAAATGAACGAGAGGATTGCGTGTTAGGGACAAGGACACAGGAGGGCTGAGGAATACAGCCCTTAGAGAGATGCCCAATTTATATAAAAAATTTCTTACTCGGTGTGCTAGGACCAATTCGTATAAGTGTCTTTTCCCCAAGTGCACTACAGTATGGAATGGGTTGCCTGAATTGGCCGGGAAAAACCAACGACTTACTATGATTTTAATTCATATAGTGAAATTGTTGTAGTGGACTAATTCAGGTTATATAACCCTATATAAGTTATATGTATTACAAAAGCGATCGATTAAATAAAATATACAAATTTAATAATTTTAAAACATTTAAATAATTGGTTAAATGTTCTTTTTATTTATTCTTGTGATGTAACCTTGAAGAAATACTTGCGCAAATGTTTAACCTTGGTCTGAAATTGAGTGTCGGAGAAATAACATGTTCAAACTTTTTACCAGACGGAAAGAGTGAGTTGATATAAGATTTGTATATAATGAGCACAAATATTAGTACCTCTACATTCTATTTCAAAAAGGTTCTCGCCCTTTGATCTATTTATAACTGGACACACTGTGTGTTACGAAGAAGATGTGTAAATAAGATAATATAGAGGAAGAGGGAGACGATCTTGGGGGAAAGGATAAAAAAAGAGGAATAAGAGAAACAAAAGAGAAATAGGTTGAGGAGGCAGGAGAGAGAGAGAGAGAGCATGAAGTGGGAGGAGGGGGGAATGCACTGTCATTACTATACAACTGATGCAGATTTGGATTTACTCTTTCGGGATCTTTATGGCGCCTTTAGGTCCAACCAGCTCAACTGGATACCTGACTTTCATTGGAGAAAATTAAAGGCAGTTGGTCGTTTTGCTGGCCACATGACACTCTCGTTAACCGTGGGCCAACAATGTAGATAACATCATCTGCCTCATAGATCGCAAGGTCTGAAAATGGAACTTTCCTTACTTTTATAAGACACAGCTCCAAACGATATTCTAACGAGTTTATATGGGAGAAATGGAGAAAGTGAGAGGAGAGGAGAGAATGGGAGAGAAAGAAAAAGGGACAGAGGAGAGAATGGAAGAGAGAGAAAGAGAGAGGAGAGAAAGGGAGGGAGAGAGGAGAGAAAGTGAGAGAGAAAAAGAGAAAGGGAATGGAAGATAAGAAGAGAGAGGAGAGAAAGGGAGAGAGAGAGAGAGAGAGAGAGAGAGAGAGAGAGAAGATGAGAGAATGGGAGAGAGAGGGGAGAGGGGAGAAGAAAGAGAGAGAGAGGAGAGAGGGGGGGGGAAGAAAGAGAGAGAGAGAGAAAGAGAGAGAGAGAGAAAAAGAGAGAGAGAGATATATGAACAATGCACAAAGTAGAATTCATTGGCATTCAGTGCTAGCTTCACGGTGTGTCACTAAAGGTCAAGTAACACGTCACAATGTATAGAATGATATTAACTCGTGGAATACATTAATAAGTCAACAAAGTGTTACTTCATTCTGCAGTGTGTAGTGTATAGAAGTGTATAGTGTATAGAAGTGTGTAGAGTGTGTAGAGTGTGTAGCAGTGAATAATAAGTGTAAAGGTCAGGGACACATTATCGGGGACCTAACAAAGAAACAAGTTGCATATGAATACAAATAGAAGGCGAGTTGGCTAAGAGTCAAAGCGCTTGACTTCTGAACCGAGGTCCCGGGTTCGAATCCTAAACTGGGATTTTTAATTAAGAATTCCTTAGATCGCATCTGAGTCCACCCATCTCTAATGGATACCTAGCATTAGTTGGGGAAAAGTAAAGGTGGTTGGTTGCTGTGCTGGTCACATGACACCCTCGTCATCCATTTCTGTAACCCATAGTTAACGAGGGTATCATGTGGCCAGCACAACGACCAACCGCCTTTACTTTTCTTCAAACTAGCGGACTCGGAGGCACCATAAAGATCCCAAAATTAAAAAGCCCAGTTTTCACCAGGATTCGAAACCAAGACCCCCGGTTCGTAAGGCACGCGCGTTACCACTCAGCCACCTCGCCTCCCAGGAGTTGTAAGTCAAAGACTAAACCTAAGGTCTAAATAGGCCTTACGAGCTGGTTGTTCATTACAGGTCTTCAACGGAGTACAACTCTACATTGCATCCTTTGGGTTGAGGTCTCAAGTTCAATGTTAAGCCTCACTCTGATACTGAATAACAAAAGCATCAGGCAAAGCGGGAAGGCAACGAACTGGAAGGTCATTTAGTGGAAGATGACCAGGATGTTAGCAGAAATCAAGTCAACGGGCACGACAAGACAGGGGCGCTAAGGAGAGAAGAGGTCAAAGAAAAAAAAAAACAGTGAGTGGGGGGTGGATAGGGCGCTGAGGTGAGTAGAAGCGGTAATGGATGTAATAAAGAAACGATAGCGTCAGGGGGCCGGTGGCCTAAGGGATATTTATGTGTTAGATTTAATTACAGGACCTGCCAGTAGCAAGAACAGAAAACTAGAGACAGAGAGACAGAAGAAAAATAAAAGACTAAAAGAGAAAGGAACACAGAAATAGTCTGTCAGAGAGAGAGAGAGAGGAGGGAAAATTAGAGAAAGAGAGAGAGAGAGAGAGAGTGACGAGGGAAAAGAGAAAAAGAGAGACAGAGAGAGAAATGAAAGAGAAGATGCTAATGAGGGCAATTTGTATTTCGCGAACTATACAAGCGAAAACATAAAACACTGAACCATAATCTTCAAATACAAAAACAGAATATATTAAAATACACAGAAAGACAAAAACATAAAGACATATTCTTTGTTCCATATGCTAGGACAAATGAGGACAAATGCTCCTTTTTCCCTAGCGCTATTAGAGCATGCAATGGGTTGCCTGAGCTAGCCAGGAAAACCAATGACTTTGCAGAATTTAGGTCATTGGTTGTCATGCATGACTAGATGCATGACGCGTATGACGAAATCATCTTTTATTGAAGTAACGTCTGTATTTTATAAGATAAAACACGATACAATAAGAGAAAAAAAGTAGAAAAGATTTTGAAAGAGAAGGGGTGTAGCTCATTTTTGAGACCAACTTCCGCCCCCCCCCTTGCGCCGCGGCGGGCGCGGGTGGGGCGGCCCCCCTCCCCCCCAGTTACAGACACACTCCCTTTGTATTACCGCGGTTATAGTTATTAATGTATGTAAGTCGTTAAGGCTTAGTCTATGGTCATCGATCATACCAGCTTGCCCATCCAATGAATCCTACGTGCCCGAGGTCTGCCAGCCGACAGATGTTACAATGGAACGGACTACGTGCTGGGGAGAGTGGACAAAGAAGGGATGATGGGGGTGAGGTGGACAGAGGAGGTCAGTTTCGTCACGCAACCCATTACACTGCACAGCCAAACATTTAGAACACTAGTTTCTGTAAACAAATAACTAGAGGGTTAGAACAAATAGCACAAATAAAGCTAAAATGATTGGTCACGCATAAACCAAAATTTGATACGCTAAAAATGGATCTACTGGAACTGCTAAATATAAAGCCGAGATGAATCTATCTATATATATAATTCTCTAAGTCACAAGTTCAAAAGCTCAGCCGAGTAAGCAACAATAAGCAACAACAAGTAAATAGGGAAGATCCCATAGCGCAGCATGGTGTGAATGGAAAATGGTGTATACAAATCTGCACTATTTTGTGAATGAAAGTGGTGTATACATAGACATAAATAAATATAGACTGGAAACAGGAAGTAAATTTATGTAACTTGAAAAAATGTATATCCATTGTATTCGGATTTCCGAAATCTGTCAATTTGCACGATCTTTAGTCTTAAAGATTAAACAAAACTACACTTCCTCCTTATTTACGCAGCATGGTGTGAAAGAAAAATGGTGTATCCAAATCCACACTATTTTCATTCACAAAATGGCATAGATAGCATAAATAAATATACACTGGAAAAAAGAAATAAAGGATTCAGTCCTTAACTTTGAATTAGTGAAACTAGGGATTTTTCAGCAGAATGTTCAAATAAGCTAAAATTTAAAAAAAAAACAGTTTCAGAACAAAAAATAAACATTATGATTAATTGACATTACAGTCACGCTAAGAGATTAAAAAAAAACACAATAGTGAAAATATTGCAATACTTATATAGGTTATGGCTGAAATAGATATGAATACTTAACTTTTATACTGCTCATGCTGTATAGTACCATAGTACACTAATTTGCAAATCACAAATGTTCCCTTCATAAAAATATCTTATTGGCCAGTCTATACTTATTTATGTCTATGGGTGTATATAATTCTCTTCTTCTCAATTTGAGATAATATTAAAAGTATTTCCAGATTATTGTGTTGTAAGACTATTGAAACTAGAACAACAATACACAGATAGAGTCTACTCTCAGGTTTGACTTTAGAAGTACTTTAATTAATATCATAAATTACGCAAATTCATTCATTAGACACGATTACGAAAGGTAACTCATCTCTCTATTCCTAGATCTAGATCTAGATCTGGAACTCGGATTCAACTTTAAGATTATAGAACTTCTCTTTACAAAGATAGTTTTATGCTTTAGCACATGAACATAATAATTATAGTCTATTCATTTCATATTTTAATCAAATTAACATTAAAATTTGTTTTTCTTAAGCATTGTTACGTGAGTGCAACTCTATTCTTAATATCGCGTAAATTAAGGTCAATTAGCCATTTTAGAATTTTTTTATTCATGAATTCACGCATTCGCTTTACTTATAACAAGTAAATGGGAAGATCCCATGGCGCAGCATGGTGTGAATGGAAAATGGTGTATCCAAATCCGCACTATTTTCATTCACAAAGTAGCATAGCATATTTTTTTTTACGTTACTTTTACTTTACAAAAGATTTTAATAATTTATTATTATATATTTAATAGCATTTCAGGAGATTTCCAGGGGCTCCTGGTAAATCAAGAGGCCGCGGGAAATCTGTTATATGTTATAAAATGGTTTAATTTAATAAAATATACACCTAAAAATTTGCACGGGTCCAAAGAAAGTGCGTGACCCACTGCGGTCGCATATGTTGCAGTGCCTAAGGCCTGCTCTGCAATGCCGCCGATCGACTAGTATTTATAATTCTCAAAAGACAAGTTCAAACAACCACACGCAACAAGTAAATAGGGAAGATCCCATGGCGCAGTATGGTGTGAATGGAAAATGGTGTATCCGATTCCGCACTATTTTGTGAATGAAAGTGGTGTAAATAATCATGGCACTATACTAAAGGAACGCTGACTTCGAGTTTTTTTTAACAAAGCCATATAGAAAACAGGTTCTTTGCGCATGTCATTACGCATCCTGCAATTTTTATAAAATAAAATGATGGAGACCAAGAAGGATTTTACGACTCGAACGCGCGCGGTTAACCCTTGTGGTTTACAAACTAGAAATTTCTATATTGTATTAACAAATAAGAGAATGTTTAAACATTTGGATCCATTCAACCATGTAGGTTATATGGAGAAATGAACATCTGTAAAACTTTTAGGAAACCTTATTACGCAACGTCTTCAGACAATCTTAACACCTGGACCTGTCCATTCATAAGTTGGAGAAAGGGATGCATTTAGCTCTAATTCTAGATCGAGAAACCCTCAGAGAAAAAAAAAAACTACAGGGTTATATGTTTAACTCATTTACAATACGTGTACACAGAGAGGGAGGGGAGTAAATAGAATACAGAGTTGTTTCCCTTCCGGAAGTTACGTGACAATGGTAGAGGTCTTGGGAGGATTTTCGGACGGTTAATAATTGATTGGACAGTCAACGAAGGAGGTGCGTCGGTCTTAGGACACCATTGGAACACAGAGCACACCACGAGAGATGTCGTTGACCAGTGGCGCAGCATCCATGTCGTGTAAGGATTCAATAAACCCTGGCCTATGACCATAATAATTAAAAGTGAACAAGTGAACTTGTTCAAATTCAAAAACAAAAGGTGTCGACTTTAAAAAATGTGATGCATTCTAATACAATTTGTACTCAGCATCCTTTGTGTTTTTAGCGGCCCCCGTAAGGGGAAAAAGCCGCTATTAGGTTTGTGCAAAATGTCCGTCTGTCCGTCTGTCCGTCTGTCCGTCTGTCACACTCAGGGCGCCGAAACTAGAAGAGATACGAAAAATATTTTTTCACCATTAAATGCGGCTTGAAAAGTTTAGGTGCAACGGCTACTTTTAGTTTTCTAAAAGCAAACCGTTTAATTTATAAAAATTATTATGCAAGCGATTTTTTAATAATAAAACACCAATTGTGAAGCAATTACGTAAATCTAAGGGAGGAAATGTTACTATATGAAATGCTCTTGGCATGTAGATATCACGCACATTTTTTAAAATGAACTTTTAGCAGCGGCTTTCGTGTACTAGCGTAAAGACCGGAAATGACATGATTCTAAACTAATTTCTTAAATTTGTAAAAAAATCAGATTTTTAAAAATAAAATTGTATAATGCCCCCATTAAAATGAAACTAACATATTTTTGTGCGTTTTGTCTGTTGGTTAGTCTGTCCGTCACGGTTAGAAAAAAACACTAAAGGCTTTTGAAAATATGATTTAACCTTTACTGTTCTTTCAGAAATATTGCGATAGTTTAAGGATAGGAGCATACAGGAATTGAGCCAGGGACTTAGAAGGAACATCCGAAACATCTTGCGAATAGGCGGATCTGACAGGGATCCGACTCCAACGGGGGCCGCCTCTGTGTTTGTGTATCACACAAACTCTTTTTGTAATCTTGTTATATTCCTGTTATAGCGAAAACGAAATAACAAATCAAACTAAACCTAAAAATGGTAACATTTGCCCCGCTTCATCATCTGCGATCCAGGATCATATCGTTTCCCAACACGCACCCTCTCCTGTGATTTCCAAAACTATAAAGAGAAATTTGATCTTCACTTACTAACGATTGATGGGCACAGAACGATATTTTGTCAATATTAAACAAATCTCATATATAAATCTTTTTGAAATGTTATTGCATCCATATATATATAAGTCAGATGATGTAAAGTTCATCTGTTTCTTTGGCTAACGGTTAACAAGGGTGTCATGTGACCAGCACAACGACGAACCGTCTTTACTTTTGCCCAACTAATGTCGGTACCAATAGAGCTGGGTGGACTCAGAGGCGCCCAAATATCCCGAAAAAAAATCCCAGTCTTCACCAGGATTCGAACCTGTGTATGTGTGTGTGTTTATGTGATATTTTAAAAATCTGAAACATATGATAGTTGCTTTTCAGTAGTCGTATTAGCATTTCATGTAACGACACTCATTTCTATAAGCTACTACATGCAAATGAAAACCTTTTAATTTAAAAAAAAACTTACTGATGCATTCGTGAGGCATACGCAAAAAAAAAAGTAAAGTTCCCCTTTCAGACCTTGTGGTCTATAGGGCAGATGATGTAAAGGTAATCTGATTTTGTGGCCCACGGTTAACGAGGGTGTCATGTGGCCAGCACAACGACCAACCGCCTTTACTTTTCCCTAACTAATGTCAGGTACCCATAAGGGCTGGGTGGGCTCAAGTCTTCACCAGGATTCGGACCTCCAGTACGGAAGCCAAGCGCTTTACCGCTCAGTCATACGCAATCCAGTGAAATAGGCTCCACGATCGTATTATTTTTACCTTGGCCCACGAGTACCTCGTTAGGCCACTGCCAGTGACGCATGACTAGGACATGTCTTGTTGACATAGGTCACACATGGCTTGATATTTACATTTGGACTACTGGCAAAACGAAGACTGGTCTACATTAAAACTGGACTTGCAACAGATGACCCAAAGTGAACTGAGGGCGCGAAAGGATATACACAGGGCTGAAGTGTTCAAACCATGTAGGTACAACTCCATCTTTACAGTTATTACAATCGAGTACTACCAGTAAAAACCAGTGTTAACCAGTTATAAGCAATCTAGTGTTGCGAAGCTTTGCTGAAAGATAAACTACACACGAGAAGGTAAAAAAAAAAATTAAAAATACTTAAAAAACAAAGATTATTTAAGGGAAAGAACCGCCTATTACTACCCATAGACATATATAGACTGGAAACAGGAAGTAACTTTATGTAACTTGAAAAAATGTATATCCATTGTATTCGGATTTCCGAAATCTGACAATTTGCACGATCTTTAGTCTTAAAGATTAAACAAAACTACACTTCCTCCTTATTTACGCAGCATGGTGTGAAAGAAAAATGGTGTATCCAAATCCGCACTATTTTCATTCACAAAATGGCATAGATAGCATAAATAAATATACACTGGAAAAAAGAAGTAAAGGATTCAGTCCTTAACTTTGAATTAGTGAAACTAGGGATTTTTCAGCAGAATGTCCAAATAAGCTAAAATTAAAAAAAAAACAGTTTCAGAACAAAAAATAAACATTATGATTAATTAACATTACAGTCACGCTAAGAGATAAAAAAACAACAACACAATAGTGAAAATATTGCAATACTTATATAGGTTATGGCTGAAATAGATATGAATACTTAACTTTTATACTGCTCATGCTGTATAGTATAGTACACTAATTTGCAAATCACAAATGTTCCCTTCATAAAAATATCTTATTGGCCAGTCTATACTTATTTATGTCTATGTTACTGCCATTAATTTCAAGATGGCAGTGTTTAGTAACCCCCCCCCTTCTGCCATGTGAAACAAAATTTATTAATTACTACTTATTCATTATTTATCTGGTTAATTTTTTTTATTGATACGTATATTGTCGTCGACTATAAATAATTTTGAACAATTTTCAACTTCATCCGAGAATGGGAAGCGTGGTCGAGAGGCTAAGTGCGGCTTGAGCTTGGCTTGCTTGGCTACCTAGAAAGGGGCTCGAGGTTCGACACCCGACTCGGGCAGAGTTGTGTTTACTGAGCGCCCAAAGGCAGCACGGGAAATCAACTCCTAGATACCCCCTCCCCCCCCCCCACTGGTCCACAAATGAGATTGGACCAAAGCGCTCTGAGCATGCTATAAGCATGAAAGTAGCGCTATATAAAAGCTATAATAATAATAATAATAATGGGAAGTGGAAGAGAAAACGTGACCAAATGCAATAAAGGAGTAAATACATATTTGCATACATTTCTATTATCGAATAGTTTACACACTCATTATTTTGCACACAAAAAAATTACTAATAACTAATGAACTAATTGATTAATTGTTTTAATTGAATCCAGTTTTATTACGTGCAACAAATAATTGCGCAAAGTTTCAGCTTAATCCGAGAATGGGAGAAAATTCTTGTTCAAACTTTCTAGCACACAAACAGACAAACAGATAGTCAGACAGGAAGACAAGAGTTGATATAAGCTTTGTAAAAAAAAAAAAACTGGATTACATAGCAAAGCTGTTAAAAGTCCTGCAAAGTCTCTGGACTTTGCAGGAACTCATTATCCAGCCAGAGAGTGCTTCTTGCTCTTGAGATCTGACCTATTTCGTAAGACGTAATCAAGTTACGAATTGTGTCATGTCATATTTCATTCTCGGTTCCGAACTTTCTATGCAACCATATTCCTCCCCCTTTTCTATTATCAATGCTATTTGTACCACTCCCTCCACCTACTCTTTCTGTCAAAGTCAATTATGATAAGATTGATTATCGTAGTCAGACAAAGCCAAGTCAATCGATCTAGCTGGTAATCCAACATACAGCGTTGACTTAAGAAAATCCTGAATTCTGCAGTACAACACAGTTCAATCATTATTCAACACTACGACCAAGAAATAATAAAAAAAAAATGGAAGACCAGTGTGACTGTAGATAGAGTTTACATACAATATCGTAAATATTTTGCAGTTAAATCCAGCATACTATTAGAAAAACGGGGGAAGGGGGGGGGGGGAAAGTCGTCCCCCCCCCCCCCCCCACTCCCATTTTTTTTAAATATTTAGTTTTATGTTATTTTCTCCTTTTTGTTTTCCCCGCACTAATTTTCACTAAAAATATCCAATTTATCATGGGGTTGGCAAGGGAGGGGGGAGAAAGGGGAAACAAACGTGTTAAATTTAGTTCATCAAAGTTAAAAAGTATAACAATACTTACTTTATAAATAATATTTCTAATTTTGGGTTTTCAGCACACTGCCACAATTAAGGCCATGTAGTGGCCATAATTACTCAAACGGGCACTTCCCCTTTATAGCTCAAGAGCTCAATGTTATACAGCTAAGTTTTAAAAAATAAGGTCCATTCTTAGCTCAAAGAGTAAAAATAAAAAAAAAAAAAAAAGGCAGACCATGGTGAAGACGTACATACCTTACTGAAAAAAAAAATTTGAACTAAATTTTTTAACATTTTTTAGACATAAAGAACTTTTTAAAAATCCGTTAATTCAAGCAGTTAATGTCATTCATGGAAGTGCGTCACTTGTAACGTCACGAGAGATGCTTCTCGGAGCGACCATCCAATATTAAATTTAGACTCACGATCCAGATCCAGCGACAGATACAAATGTATGATGGGTATGAAAATAGAGAGACGGATTTAGCAATCAAGTCATACTATTTTAACCCCCCCCCCTCTTCATCTTCCACCAACTCATTTCTCCTTTTCTCTCCCTCTCTCACACTTACACATCAACAGAATTCATTTCTGTGATAGGGGGAGGGCTCTCTAACTTGTTCTCGGAATCTGAAAGGAAAAAAATTAATAACTGTCCACTTCCTGTAGTCCAAGGGGAAATGACTCTATATGATAAGCAGACGGAAGACTTGTCTGACTTCATCTGGCGGTAATAAAGGAATCTGTCGCGTGCCGTTTGCTTTGAACAGGAACGATAACCTACTATTTAACAAACGATAGCGTCCCCTTCTCTTTATAGTCTACCCTAGCCACGCGTTCAATTGAACTTTTCAAAACTTAATGATTTCTACAACCACATTCATAAAATAAAAAAAATAAAAATCTTTAAAAGCGTATCTAAAGGGGGGGGGGGGAGGAACTCTGCCCTCATAAGCAAGTCTACCGATAATGTACAAGCTATTTCTTTTGTTCGATCAAACAAAATTAATTCAATAACAATCATAAGTTCTATTTTTGTCTATTGATTCATATTTTGTTAGGTACAATAAGTAGCTCCATAAAATATAAATTTGAACGGAGAATGCGTGATGGAGAAATAGTGCTACAATTATTGAAGCGAACTAAACCCAACACATTTAGCCATATCTGTGAATACTGAAATATTGGTTTCCCTTGTTGGTATTACACAAAATAACGAGTTACCAGTCATTAACTTTCAAACTGGTTACTTTTTATTTTGGATTCATGTCTAGTCTATGTCAATTAATAATTGTGAGAAGCTTCAGCTGGATCCGAGACTGGGTTTGAGAGAAATAAGGTGTACAAACTTTATATCCGACAGAGTGAGTTGATAGAAGCTTTGTAACACAAATTCAATAACAAATGTATATTCTCCTTCTATCTTTTCTCCTTTAGTAAAAAAACTAATATTTAAAAAAATGAAAAAAAAAACATTTTTTTTTAAGTTTTATTCAGAACTATCCAAATTATAAAAAAAAGTGCAAAAGGAAATGTAAACAACTGTCCGTTATTACATTTATTCTGTACAATATGAACACACATGAATATTGTGTATTAGTTTCATAGTAGGCACTGATCTTTATAAACATAGCTGCATCTTCCACCATGTTATTCTTAGTGTTCTTGACATATGGTTATTACTAAAAGTAAAAGGATGTGTGGCTTTGATGCTAACTAGCAAAAGGGGGGGGGGGGGGGCTCGAGCATTATAATTATATTTTAATTATATTTTTTTTTTAATATTTCATTTCAGTTCTCTGTCTATGCCTGCTGTACAAATTAAAATAACGCCACACGAGGAGGCAAATAAAAAAGAAAAAACAACTTCAAAGCTGTCGACCCCAATGAAAGAGTGCAATATGGTCATCGTAAAAACTATATGTAGCAAACCAGCTGACCTGTAATCCCGGATGAGCCGGCGGTTATTGGCTGCCTGGTCGTGCGGTTTGCGCGCTGAAATGTCGTTCGGATTTAGCAATGGTCTCGGGTTCAAACCCTGCCCGCTCCCATCCCCGTCGTCTTGCGGTAGGTCAAGACTAGGAAGTAAACTATCTTCAACTCTGAAGGAACATCCAAAACATGTCAAACATTTGACAAATTATTGTTAAATCGTCGCCCAAGTCTTATGTTTTGTTAAAGACAAACGAATAATAATAATATTGTACAAAGTTCCAACTTAACCCTTAAAGTGCTGAGCTGTTTTACAATGATTGCATGCAAAATGGAATTAAAATTCTGATGTTTAGAGGCTAAATCACCACACGCGTTTTAAGAGTTAATCCAAAAAAAAAAAAAAGAAGTAGGGTAATGAACGTGTACATCAGAAAGATGATGTAAGCTTTAGAAACAAGAAACTCTTGACTTGCATTAACGTCCGTTTGGTCTCCACTGTTATTCATACCTCAATTGTAAATGAAAAAAAAAAAGAGATCTTATATGAACTTCTCCTACAAAATGGAATAAGAAATTAATTTTATACTTTTATTTTATCCCATAAATCATTCTAGATGAACATCCAAATGGTTTTCTGCCTTCGATTCAATAATGTTTTATAGTATAACAATATGAAAAAAAATAAAGTTATATTGAAGTCAAAGGTCAAAGGGCAGAGCTTCTCAAGAGAGCAATGTTTATAACTACTCCCAGGCAATGTGCACGCCGCCATTTCTTAAACAATATATCCAGATTTTTTTGTCAGGCTAAACAAATATTTATTTCTTTTTAACGATTTTGGCTCTGATGAAATAGCGCGATCTGCCACTGGTATGAGAATTCCTTTTTTTTTTTCCTTTAATTTTGCATTGTGCGAGGCAATCGAAGACAGTGAAATGAGTTTGAAATAAAAAAAAAAAAAAGAAAAAACACAAAAAGAAATAGATGGAGGAATAAAGAGAGCGAGAAAGTAAGAAAAAAAAATGTTATGAAGAATTTTTTTCATTGCTAACAAGTACAGACGATGTCTTAGACCAGTGTTATCCAAACGTTTTCCTTAAAGACACATTCTGAGTATTTAGCGGAATATTTGATTTTCTTTTTAAAAGAAATCAATCAACGAGGTGTCCTACTAGTTAATTGTTCCAGTAGCTCGTGGAACACCTACTCAGGCCTTGAGGGACACTGGGGTTCCACGGAACACAGTTTGGGAGACACTGTCTTAGACGAACGAATGGAATAATGTGGAGAAGAAATAGAAGAATCCAATAAGGAGGGAGAAAGCGAAGGAGGGAGACACAGAGAGAGAGAGAGAGAGAGAGAGAGAAGAAGAAGAAGAGGAAGAAGGTAGTCAAAAGAGAAAATAGAGAAACAGAGAGACAGAGAGGAAGACGTAGAGAGAGCAATGGAATGGGAGGAAAATGGACAGAAAGAGAGAGAGAGAGAGAAGGAGAGAGTGAGGGACAGAGACTAAGAGAGAGTGAGATAAAGAGACGATTGACTATAAAGAGAAGAAGGGAAGGAGACGGGGAAAGAGAGAGAGAGAAAAGAGGAGAGAGAGAGAGAGAATTTAAAAAACAACAACATAATCTTGGTAGACAGTTGATAGTGTTTAAAACTAGACTATACAAAAAGTAAAGTAGATAAACAAAATAAAAGTTGGGATAAATGTGAGCAGCAAGAAAGAGATTCTATTACGTAGCATATTACATCATTGTCGTCTGTTCCGATTACATGTCAGGAAGTGACGTAATAAAATGAAATCTTCTAGTTCCTAGTTATCCTAAAGATGGACTCGCCCTGTATGTGTAACAACTAGAAATTGTATTATTTCTCTATAGAAACAGAACAAACATTACGGGGATCGCCCGAAGCACGCAGTTACAAAGGGGCGGATGGATATAGGGCAAACAGAAATTTAAAAGTATAATTGGCAAACATGACGAAACGAAGAAAGAAAAAATGACTGTCTTAGATTTAAGGAGCGAAGCCACGAGTTTTGTATATTCTTTGGAAAGAGCTGCTGTGTCTATTTTTAGCCATGACATCACATTTATGCATGGGCAACATGGCAGACATCCGGATCTGTTTACTGTCTGGAAGATCACGTGTTGAGTTATGCCTTGTTTGAAATGTTTTGGACACCAATATATACGATGGTGTGTGGACCGCGAGGAGTGATGGAGATTTCTAGTGAGTGATAATAAACTGGCATCGACGTTCGTCTAAAGTTCTAAACGAAATGTAGGATTCGGTCTCTATATTTGATGTCATTATCTCTGACTGTCACCCCGTCCGTATGGGCCACCAGCCATCCTGCTTCACGGCTCTCAATTCTGGTTGAGTCTCTCCAACTGTCCACACGTTTAGCACATCTGCTTGGAATCAGCACCTAAAATTTCGAGGTCATGTATTTCTGGGCCATCCCCTCGTCCATTTCCCTCCGGGGTTTGTAGGTGAAGGTTCGTGATTTAGAAGTGTGTGGCCAATCCATCGCATGCATCTGTGTAGTGTATACATTATAATGCATTCATACATATTCGTTCTTTGTCATAGTTCCTCGTTCGAGAACTTGTCTGGCTAACAGATCGTAAGTCTTTCTGTGGCTGATATTGATGAATGCCTAGATTTTGCTCATGGTGCTGACAGCCATTTTCCAGATCTCTGCTCCGAAACGAGGCATGTGAATAAGAATTATACAGTATGGAATATGAATATTTCATGAGGGATCCGAACAATCTCCATCTCTGCCCTAACCCAAATCGGATATTTAATTATTTTTTTTACACTATCTGTTTTAGTAGAGCGAGGTTGGATAGGTAATAATCTGAAAAATTGGCTTAAAAGGGTTAGGGTTAACATTTTTTTTACAGGCGCATTCAAATTAACAAATTAAAATTAAACAAGGAGTTAATTACAAACCAACAATCATTTTGGGTCTCGGCATTGAAATACAGAATCAATAAGTATTTTTGTGTAGAAACAGTAATTTAGCAAGCTATTTATTTTTTATTTATTTTTTAATGGTTTATTCAGATTATACTTTCGTTTACAGTAACACACAAGACAAACAGGTTAACGTATCCAAGTCCAGACCAAATAATACTGTTGAGCAGTGAAGGTTATTGAGGGGTTGTATATAGTTCATGATTAAATACACTGTTCATTGTAATATACCTGCTGGAGTTCATAAATTAGAAAGTCATAGTTGCAGATATAGGAGAAAGCTATTTATGTCCAATGAAAGTAGATGGAGAGTATTAATCAAAACACTAGTTGTCAAAGATGGCAATGTTATCATTTAATTTGGTGATGTAAAAATGGTGGCTTTAGGTGTACATATACTACATTCTATAGTTCGACACAGTTAAAAATCAATAAAATAATACATTATTTTTTTGTTACTGTGGGGCTCGAAGTGATACTACTATAAACCAGTGCCAATGAGATCAAGCTGTTTGAAAAGCCAAGCATGCATTTCCAGTGTCCCTGGAGTGGACAGCGGAGACGTGTCCTAACCCAGAGCTTCGCTCATTGGCTCCAGCACGAACGGAAGTGATAAAAACATGTTTAGAAGGCAGGACTGGAAAGGAACTTCCTTCTTTGAAATCAATGGAACCGAATAAAAAGTTCAGCAGTGCCATGTTCAATTGAACAATCGGTTCAGCAAGACGTTAATGAATGAAGGACTTTATTTTACGTCTGTAGAATGCTAAGACTGTTTTTGTTATGCTGGTGACCCATAACAGCTACAGCACACACGAGAAAGTGAAAGAAAGGACAATTGGTCATTCGCTGTCCACGTGGCATCCTCTTAGTCTTAGAACAAAAACACATACAGTGTGCCTTTTGTTGCGTGCCTATTCGCGGTGTTGTACAGGAGGTAACTGTCACAACTCAAAAACACCAACGAAGGCCGAACAATTATAAGTCGACAATCGATTCAAATTTACAATACGTTTAATAATCAATAAGGGAATCCGTAAGTCTTTCTGTGCTAGCCGTCTGTAAGTAATCTCAAATAAAAATAGCGTCTTCTTGTTAGAGTCGACCTAAAGCGTTCTTATTTTTTTAATCCAACTATCCGTCACTTCCGTCACTAAGGAAAAACTTACCCCTTAATTATTCCCGAAATAAATCTATGTTCTAATCATGTCATAACACTTTACATCCGATTTCCTGAATTCAAATTTAAAGATTGAACTGAAGCCATAGACATAAATAAATATAGACTGGCCAATGAGACTATTTTATGAAACGAAAATTTGTGAATTGCAATTGCGTGTACTTTATTTATGTCTATGAGTTTTGTTTAATCTCTTAGACTGAAGATCATGCAATTTAAAAATCTTTGGTAATTCGGAAATCCGAATACAATAGATATACATGTTTTCAAGTTACATGAAGTTACTTCCTTTTTCCAGTCTATATTTATTTATGTCTATGACTGAAGCGTAGTACTGTCTTATTTATTGAGAAATACTTTAGCAATAATACCGAGTGGACATTGGGTGATAGTTGCTGTGGACGGTCGTTGACTTGTAGCATCAACATGCAGATAAACAGCTAAACCGCTGTAGGCCTATTATATCTTAACTTATATAACTTGAAATAACGTTAACAGCTTCTTTAGCGAACAATACTAAGTGTCACGTATGTCATTCTAGACTTATTTATATATGTAAGAGCTTGAGTGCAAATGGAAATCTATCCCTTGACTGAGCCTCAGGATTTACCCCACGAGTTTGTGTGCAGATGAAAAAGTCTAGATCCTTGACAGTGCCTCAGGTTTTACCCGAGACCTTATTGTAGCTTAGCAACATAGTTTCAGTTTTCAAATCTATTGGTTGGTTTAAAAAGAAAGACTTGTAGATGGCGCTTGAGTAGATGACGCTTAGATAGGGGGCGCTGTAGGACGCGCCAAAAGAAATCAGTCTGGGGTGAGTCTTGTTTATGATAGGTTGTGTTTCTAATTTGCTCTGAAATATTATTGAAGAAAGAAGCCTTTTTATTGTATTCTCATTTTATTAATATGTACCTTGTACATAAGCTGTACTTACGTTCTATTTAAATAAAGTTTCTAGAGTTTTGTTTTCATCAAAGAATTACTTATTGTGAATCCTAGATCGTCATTTGTTCAACTGTTTTAATTCAAGTTAAAATCCCCGGCACCACAACGCAAGTTGTGACACTAAGCATAACTTTTAATGCAATGAAGACAAAT
The DNA here is from genome assembly GCA_021533235.1 of Biomphalaria straminea. Lineage (NCBI taxonomy): Eukaryota > Metazoa > Mollusca > Gastropoda > Planorbidae > Biomphalaria > Biomphalaria straminea. The sequence goes on from JADKLZ010037753.1 coordinate 27,950, forward strand.
TCAAACTTCAGATGAAATAAATGTTGCAGTAATAACATAAAATGGTATTTTGAACAAAAGCTAACTCACTCCAAAAACAACACGTCTTTTTTGTTCCCGATTTCTTTCCAGAAAGAGCACAACAATAGTGTTTGGTGTTTGGATTTAAAATTTTAATGGACCTCATTCACCAATCATAAACAAACAACATTTAGCCACGTGGTGTTCTATCTCTTCTATATAATTTACGATCTAATTTTTAAAGCACGATGGCTGTCACGTGATAGAAGTTTCGTTGGTTTATCAATATGAACATGTAATTGTATGTGTTATTATTGGTGGATTGGTGAATTAGGTCCATTATTCACAGATATATATATAAGGATGAAAAACTAAAAATGGGTGTGGAAGTTTGCGAATATTTATATAGGGTAGGTGATGGTTGCTATAAAGAAAAACTCATAAAATATTACCTAGCAATGTTCTCAAAACTAATTGTCGAGCCTGAGCGAATCAAAGATCCTTTCAACCCCAAGATAGCAGCCTAATGCTGGAATCAAAGTTTCATAATCTCAGGTTGATGTTTTTTTTTTCCCTTTTCCTTGTTTTTTTTTTTATTCCAAATGTTATTAAGAACAAACTAAAAAAAAATAGAAAAACCAATGTATAAATCACAAAACACATTTTTCTCATTTTTATAAAACCAAGATATAACTAAAAGACAGATTTCACGAAAAGTTATTGATTCAAGCTTTTAAAATAAAGTACGGTTTCTTATAATGTTGAGCGAACGGGGAAAATCAAGGCAAAACAATGTTGTAACACTGTGTGGACAGCGTAACTGTAAAAAGTGTGGTCAGCATCGGTCAGCATTCTTGAAACGTGTGGTAAGCTTCACTGTAACGCGTGGTCAGCATTCATAACACGTTTTAATGTTAAATCAGCGTTATTTTAATGTTTGGGTAGCATTACTGTATAGTGTGACATTATTTGAACGTTTGGTCAGCAGT
>JADKLZ010037754.1:5973-28932 GCA_021533235.1 Biomphalaria straminea
ACTGGCCGGGCTTATGTCTTTTACTGAATTTATATAGTATTATTATTAAATATAATCTTCGTTTTTTTTTTTCAAACTCTTTAGAAAGACGTTTAGAGACAATGTTTCTTTGGCCTTTTTTCTTACAAGTGATAACAATCAAAATTTTCAATAATTTCTATAGATATTTACAATGATTTATTTAGGTCTTCGCGGGCCGCATAAAACACTTCGGCGGGCCGCAAGTGGCCCGCGGGCCGTGATTTGCCCACCCCTGGTATAAAAGTATCAACTTGATAGGAGAATGCATGAGGGAGAGTAGCGCTAAAAGTTTTGTAAGGGGACTTTACCCAACAAATTAAGCCATATCTGTGAATACTGAAGGATTAGTTTACCTTGTTGGTATCAAGCAAACAAATTCATTACCAGTAATTAATAGAGCTACTGGTTAATTTTTTTTTTAAATTATTAAGGTCTTGTCTATGCTAATGAATAATTATACGAAGTTTCACTTTGATCCAATAATGGGTGTTGGAGAACAACGTGTACACACTTTTTTACCAGAACAGACAGAGGCAGTTCAAATTAGCTTTGTAAAAGGGCAAAGGTCAATCGATAAGAAATTAAATAAGGATACTGTTCTTATTGTTTATGGTTTATTGAAGGAAGTGTTGGTTCAAGGGAGATAAGATTTTCATGACTTCAGTGAGGGGTGCGCGATGTAGCTTGCAAATAACAAAATGATTGTGAGGGGATGTATCTATTATTAGCGTCAATTTCTACGTCCCAAATGCTGACACGCTAATGCGCAAATGTTGGAAATAGTAACACGTTAGCCACTCGTGGAAACATCCTTACACGAGAGCACATCCTTACACGAGAGCACATCCTTACACGAGAGCACTGGTTGGAGGGCTGGGATAACAACATTGATGGGACATAAAGAAGAAGAGTCCCTAAATCGTTGGAGAGATGAAATGAGCTTCTAGATAACAGAGTGCTTCAGACGCAGGCATCTGGGAATGGCCAATCCCTCATCCTTGGCCGTTAAGTGACTTTCCATTGGTCAGTAGTCTCAAGGGGCCTTTTTTTTATAGGAAACTTTTATCAGGATAACATACAAGCAAAACTGTGATATGAAATGGAAGGCTATTTATACTACTATCAGCCTTCATCTCAAAAACCATCATAGGTTTAACTCATATATTATTGATATATTATCGATTCTTTATCTAGAGATCCCTTTTCGGACCATGCGATTTATAGGGCATATCATGTAAATGTCATCTGTTTCTTTGGCCAACGGTTAACGAGCATGGTGGCGTAGCCAGCACAACGACCAGCGGCCTTTACTTTTCCCAAACTTAATGTCACGTATCAATCAGAGCTGGGTGGACTCAGGCGTATCCCGAAATTAAAAGTCCAAGCCTTCACCACGGTTCGAACCCGGGACCACCGGTTCGGAAGCGAAGCACTTTACGCTTCAGCCACAGCCACCTCCTTTTGGTCTACCAAAAAATAAGTAAACTATTGTCATTGAAGGAAAGATTAAACATGTTGTTGTTGTTGTTTTCTTTTCAAAGACTTAACATAGAAGCCAGAAGTAGAAAGAAAAGAGGGTCGTTAAATTTGGTGTCGCACTTTCTTACAGACGTAAGTCCGCATGTTTTTGTTGTTTTGTTTTTAGGAAACAGTCCATGGAGGTGAGTTGTCATAGGATCTCAGTGGAGAGAGCTTGCAGCCCTATGCTCCTGAAGACACAAGGTAAAGGCGGTCTGTCTAAACAATGGACGTATAGCACCGAGACCAATCGTTATAGAAGGCCTGAAGGCTGACCTGCGACGTCACAGCCTGTGGACAGCTTAGACCAATAGCTCACAGGTTTGTAAGACGTGGCAAGTATGCTTAATTTCAACTTGATTCGACATTGGGAAAGAGGAGAAAAAAAAAACGTGTCGAAACATAAAAAAGGAAGTAAATCCATATATGCATGCACATCTCTCATTAGGCAGCTTTTATTACCCTTATTTCGATATCAAACATAACAATTAATCACCAATAATTAACTAATTGATTATTTTTTAAAATTGATTTATGTCTTGTAAGGTACAATGGATAATTGATCCGATAATGTGAAGTGGAAGAATAAACATATTTAAACGTTATACCAGACACACAGACAAACAGACAGACTTGACATAAGCTTTGTGAAAAGAAGTGATTTGCAGTTATATTCTCTAGTATAAAAAAAAAAGTAATTCTCTCTCTCTCTCTCTCTCTCTCTATCTATCTATCTATCTATCTATCTATCTATCTATCTATCTATCTCTCTATCTATCTATCTATCTATCTATCTATCTATCTATCTCTCTCTCTCTATCTATCTATCTATCTATCTATCTATCTCTTATTCTCTCTGCCTTTTAGTCTCTCTCTCCTCATCCTCTCTACATCTCACCGCCTCACACTTCTTTTATTTATCCCCTTGACGGACACACACCACATACCACATACACACACGCACACAACACACACACACGTTAACACTGTCCCACATCGTCCACATGGCAATCAACTTTAAGAATTGATGAGAAAGGACGCAAAAAATTACCATGATAAGAGTTGACCACTAAACAAAAACATGGAAGGATAGCGCCAAGTTTCACACCCAATACAACAGGCGGTCAATGTCACCAAGGATCGGTCACCTAGCTGTCCGGCCCACTGTCTTCAAAATGACCAGATGGCGAAAGAATTGATAACATTACATCCCTAACATTTATCGATCGCTACTTGACCAGAGGTACGGGCCGGCCGGTCCTTTTAATTATTTACAACATTCGTTCTTGGAGCTGCGGTCAGTCCAGAAAGATCGTCGTGTGAACCTTGCCCAATTAGCTGAGACATAAGTTTAGTCGAGACAAACAAAAGTTGGCAATGTGAAGACGGAACTCAACTTTCTAAAGCAGTGCTGTCAAACTAAACGTTTTTGTTTCATTTAGCAATTAATATTAAAAGCGGCGGCCCAGTTAGCTTTTTAAAACCGAAACGATGGTCTCCTGAAAAAGGTGTTATGTTTTCGAAAGCCGTTTAGACCAACCAATCATTTATGTGGGGCATGGTCTCTCACGAAAAGTAATATCATGCTTCCCCAGAAATAGTTCATAGTTTATTTGGCTGTCCTTTTTTTTCCGGCTGTAGACATCATGGGTATTGTTCTCTATAGACACATACGAGCACATTTATTATAATGTCCTCGCATGCCTTGAAACGGGGATTCTTTTGAAGGTAACTGTCTTTATTTTCTATGAAAGCCTGGAAACCAAATATATAAAAATAACCCCGGGTAACGTTAACTGTATTTTGTTATTGCTTTGACCCTTTTTTTTTTTCAAAATAATCAAATATTTTAATTAATGGATAAGTAGATAACAGCCAATACTAGATAATTGGGTTATAACAATATTATATTGCTAGATAACTATGTCACAAAGCAATGAATGAAAACAATGGTGGCCCGTAAGAAATATAAATATAGGCTTATACATGGAAAGTATTTAATAAATACAAATAACCTTAGAATGTATTATCTACAAAGATATTTTTGACGCCTCTCAACTTACTTTGAAATAGCTGACAGTATTGAAGGAATGGGATCAATAAAAAATATTAATTATAAATTATAGATATATTTAAAAAATTAGTTTTAAAAAAGGTTTTGTAAAACGTGTAATCTAGTTAAACTTTCCTGGCTACACTTTCGATAATTTCAAGCACTATTTGAAAACGAGTGGCACCTGTACTGACCAACATCTCCAATGTAAATACGTCAGGTCATTTTCAAACTCCGAACACCATAAAATCCAAGCTTAGTAAAAAACTGAAAAAGTAAATTATGCGATTTGAGGAGAGACCAGTCGTCATAGTTGGCCTGAGCAGTAAACCGGTGACATGGTCACTTGTGGTCAGTGGAGACCAATAGCTCGTTACCACGTCACGGGTCGGTGCTCAGGTCTACTATGACCATTGTTCTAAGTTGAGGAAACGAGAGCTGAACACTTAATGGTGTACTAAACATTATAAACAAAGTCCAGTTTGGTCAGGAAAATTACACCTTGAATCGAATTCACTAAGGCTATAACTGAAGCCGCTAAAAAATAAACTATCACCAGAACTAAAAACGAAGAGACCCGTATATCCTGTAATCTCGATAGGGAAAACGTTTAGACCAACGTCACATCATGTGCTACAAGTGCTTATAGTATAGACACGTAGATCTAACACTAGCACTGCTAATTTTTTGTCAACAGCAAATTCTCTCTCGTTCCCCCACCACCCCCACCCCTTTTTTTCTCACATACACTCACACATACTTCAAGAAGCAGACACACACACACACACTCCCATCGTACGTCCTTGTGTTCGACATTGTCTCAATCCCGTGCGATCAATATCCCACCGGGCACCTGTTGCGCCCACCGACGCGAGGACAGGGGAGGGAGAGGGGGGGGGGGGTTCACTAGAATGCCGGGCTTCTGGCTGAGTTCATCTGTCGTGAATGGCGGCCAGCCGTACTGGACATGATGAAATTATGGACTTCAAGTGAATCGCTTCACGCATCCAGCAATACGATAAGTCATTCAGTTCGTTTTCAGCGTCGGCACTCCCACCATCTACTTCAAGTGAATCGCTTCACGCATCCAGCAATACGATAAGTTAATTCGTTCGTTTACAGAGTCGCCCCCCCCCCTCCACGTACTTCTACATAAAAATGAACGAGAGGATTGCGTGTTAGGGACAAGGACACAGGAGGGCTGAGGAATACAGCCCTTAGAGAGATGCCCAATTTATATAAAAAATTTCTTACTCGGTGTGCTAGGACCAATTCGTATAAGTGTCTTTTCCCCAAGTGCACTACAGTATGGAATGGGTTGCCTGAATTGGCCGGGAAAAACCAACGACTTACTATGATTTTAATTCATATAGTGAAATTGTTGTAGTGGACTAATTCAGGTTATATAACCCTATATAAGTTATATGTATTACAAAAGCGATCGATTAAATAAAATATACAAATTTAATAATTTTAAAACATTTAAATAATTGGTTAAATGTTCTTTTTATTTATTCTTGTGATGTAACCTTGAAGAAATACTTGCGCAAATGTTTAACCTTGGTCTGAAATTGAGTGTCGGAGAAATAACATGTTCAAACTTTTTACCAGACGGAAAGAGTGAGTTGATATAAGATTTGTATATAATGAGCACAAATATTAGTACCTCTACATTCTATTTCAAAAAGGTTCTCGCCCTTTGATCTATTTATAACTGGACACACTGTGTGTTACGAAGAAGATGTGTAAATAAGATAATATAGAGGAAGAGGGAGACGATCTTGGGGGAAAGGATAAAAAAAGAGGAATAAGAGAAACAAAAGAGAAATAGGTTGAGGAGGCAGGAGAGAGAGAGAGAGAGCATGAAGTGGGAGGAGGGGGGAATGCACTGTCATTACTATACAACTGATGCAGATTTGGATTTACTCTTTCGGGATCTTTATGGCGCCTTTAGGTCCAACCAGCTCAACTGGATACCTGACTTTCATTGGAGAAAATTAAAGGCAGTTGGTCGTTTTGCTGGCCACATGACACTCTCGTTAACCGTGGGCCAACAATGTAGATAACATCATCTGCCTCATAGATCGCAAGGTCTGAAAATGGAACTTTCCTTACTTTTATAAGACACAGCTCCAAACGATATTCTAACGAGTTTATATGGGAGAAATGGAGAAAGTGAGAGGAGAGGAGAGAATGGGAGAGAAAGAAAAAGGGACAGAGGAGAGAATGGAAGAGAGAGAAAGAGAGAGGAGAGAAAGGGAGGGAGAGAGGAGAGAAAGTGAGAGAGAAAAAGAGAAAGGGAATGGAAGATAAGAAGAGAGAGGAGAGAAAGGGAGAGAGAGAGAGAGAGAGAGAGAGAGAGAGAGAGAAGATGAGAGAATGGGAGAGAGAGGGGAGAGGGGAGAAGAAAGAGAGAGAGAGGAGAGAGGGGGGGGGAAGAAAGAGAGAGAGAGAGAAAGAGAGAGAGAGAGAAAAAGAGAGAGAGAGATATATGAACAATGCACAAAGTAGAATTCATTGGCATTCAGTGCTAGCTTCACGGTGTGTCACTAAAGGTCAAGTAACACGTCACAATGTATAGAATGATATTAACTCGTGGAATACATTAATAAGTCAACAAAGTGTTACTTCATTCTGCAGTGTGTAGTGTATAGAAGTGTATAGTGTATAGAAGTGTGTAGAGTGTGTAGAGTGTGTAGCAGTGAATAATAAGTGTAAAGGTCAGGGACACATTATCGGGGACCTAACAAAGAAACAAGTTGCATATGAATACAAATAGAAGGCGAGTTGGCTAAGAGTCAAAGCGCTTGACTTCTGAACCGAGGTCCCGGGTTCGAATCCTAAACTGGGATTTTTAATTAAGAATTCCTTAGATCGCATCTGAGTCCACCCATCTCTAATGGATACCTAGCATTAGTTGGGGAAAAGTAAAGGCGGTTGGTCGTTGTGCTGGCCACATGATACCCTCGTTAACTATGGGTTACAGAAATGGATGACGAGGGTGTCATGTGACCAGCACAGCAACCAACCACCTTTACTTTTCTTCAAACTAGCGGACTCGGAGGCACCATAAAGATCCCAAAATTAAAAAGCCCAGTTTTCACCAGGATTCGAAACCAAGACCCCCGGTTCGTAAGGCACGCGCGTTACCACTCAGCCACCTCGCCTCCCAGGAGTTGTAAGTCAAAGACTAAACCTAAGGTCTAAATAGGCCTTACGAGCTGGTTGTTCATTACAGGTCTTCAACGGAGTACAACTCTACATTGCATCCTTTGGGTTGAGGTCTCAAGTTCAATGTTAAGCCTCACTCTGATACTGAATAACAAAAGCATCAGGCAAAGCGGGAAGGCAACGAACTGGAAGGTCATTTAGTGGAAGATGACCAGGATGTTAGCAGAAATCAAGTCAACGGGCACGACAAGACAGGGGCGCTAAGGAGAGAAGAGGTCAAAGAAAAAAAAAACAGTGAGTGGGGGGTGGATAGGGCGCTGAGGTGAGTAGAAGCGGTAATGGATGTAATAAAGAAACGATAGCGTCAGGGGGCCGGTGGCCTAAGGGATATTTATGTGTTAGATTTAATTACAGGACCTGCCAGTAGCAAGAACAGAAAACTAGAGACAGAGAGACAGAAGAAAAATAAAAGACTAAAAGAGAAAGGAACACAGAAATAGTCTGTCAGAGAGAGAGAGAGAGGAGGGAAAATTAGAGAAAGAGAGAGAGAGAGAGAGAGTGACGAGGGAAAAGAGAAAAAGAGAGACAGAGAGAGAAATGAAAGAGAAGATGCTAATGAGGGCAATTTGTATTTCGCGAACTATACAAGCGAAAACATAAAACACTGAACCATAATCTTCAAATACAAAAACAGAATATATTAAAATACACAGAAAGACAAAAACATAAAGACATATTCTTTGTTCCATATGCTAGGACAAATGAGGACAAATGCTCCTTTTTCCCTAGCGCTATTAGAGCATGCAATGGGTTGCCTGAGCTAGCCAGGAAAACCAATGACTTTGCAGAATTTAGGTCATTGGTTGTCATGCATGACTAGATGCATGACGCGTATGACGAAATCATCTTTTATTGAAGTAACGTCTGTATTTTATAAGATAAAACACGATACAATAAGAGAAAAAAAGTAGAAAAGATTTTGAAAGAGAAGGGGTGTAGCTCATTTTTGAGACCAACTTCCGCCCCCCCCCTTGCGCCGCGGCGGGCGCGGGTGGGGCGGCCCCCCTCCCCCCCAGTTACAGACACACTCCCTTTGTATTACCGCGGTTATAGTTATTAATGTATGTAAGTCGTTAAGGCTTAGTCTATGGTCATCGATCATACCAGCTTGCCCATCCAATGAATCCTACGTGCCCGAGGTCTGCCAGCCGACAGATGTTACAATGGAACGGACTACGTGCTGGGGAGAGTGGACAAAGAAGGGATGATGGGGGTGAGGTGGACAGAGGAGGTCAGTTTCGTCACGCAACCCATTACACTGCACAGCCAAACATTTAGAACACTAGTTTCTGTAAACAAATAACTAGAGGGTTAGAACAAATAGCACAAATAAAGCTAAAATGATTGGTCACGCATAAACCAAAATTTGATACGCTAAAAATGGATCTACTGGAACTGCTAAATATAAAGCCGAGATGAATCTATCTATATATATAATTCTCTAAGTCACAAGTTCAAAAGCTCAGCCGAGTAAGCAACAATAAGCAACAACAAGTAAATAGGGAAGATCCCATAGCGCAGCATGGTGTGAATGGAAAATGGTGTATACAAATCTGCACTATTTTGTGAATGAAAGTGGTGTATACATAGACATAAATAAATATAGACTGGAAACAGGAAGTAAATTTATGTAACTTGAAAAAATGTATATCCATTGTATTCGGATTTCCGAAATCTGTCAATTTGCACGATCTTTAGTCTTAAAGATTAAACAAAACTACACTTCCTCCTTATTTACGCAGCATGGTGTGAAAGAAAAATGGTGTATCCAAATCCACACTATTTTCATTCACAAAATGGCATAGATAGCATAAATAAATATACACTGGAAAAAAGAAATAAAGGATTCAGTCCTTAACTTTGAATTAGTGAAACTAGGGATTTTTCAGCAGAATGTTCAAATAAGCTAAAATTTAAAAAAAAAACAGTTTCAGAACAAAAAATAAACATTATGATTAATTGACATTACAGTCACGCTAAGAGATTAAAAAAAAACACAATAGTGAAAATATTGCAATACTTATATAGGTTATGGCTGAAATAGATATGAATACTTAACTTTTATACTGCTCATGCTGTATAGTACCATAGTACACTAATTTGCAAATCACAAATGTTCCCTTCATAAAAATATCTTATTGGCCAGTCTATACTTATTTATGTCTATGGGTGTATATAATTCTCTTCTTCTCAATTTGAGATAATATTAAAAGTATTTCCAGATTATTGTGTTGTAAGACTATTGAAACTAGAACAACAATACACAGATAGAGTCTACTCTCAGGTTTGACTTTAGAAGTACTTTAATTAATATCATAAATTACGCAAATTCATTCATTAGACACGATTACGAAAGGTAACTCATCTCTCTATTCCTAGATCTAGATCTAGATCTGGAACTCGGATTCAACTTTAAGATTATAGAACTTCTCTTTACAAAGATAGTTTTATGCTTTAGCACATGAACATAATAATTATAGTCTATTCATTTCATATTTTAATCAAATTAACATTAAAATTTGTTTTTCTTAAGCATTGTTACGTGAGTGCAACTCTATTCTTAATATCGCGTAAATTAAGGTCAATTAGCCATTTTAGAATTTTTTTATTCATGAATTCACGCATTCGCTTTACTTATAACAAGTAAATGGGAAGATCCCATGGCGCAGCATGGTGTGAATGGAAAATGGTGTATCCAAATCCGCACTATTTTCATTCACAAAGTAGCATAGCATATTTTTTTTTACGTTACTTTTACTTTACAAAAGATTTTAATAATTTATTATTATATATTTAATAGCATTTCAGGAGATTTCCAGGGGCTCCTGGTAAATCAAGAGGCCGCGGGAAATCTGTTATATGTTATAAAATGGTTTAATTTAATAAAATATACACCTAAAAATTTGCACGGGTCCAAAGAAAGTGCGTGACCCACTGCGGTCGCATATGTTGCAGTGCCTAAGGCCTGCTCTGCAATGCCGCCGATCGACTAGTATTTATAATTCTCAAAAGACAAGTTCAAACAACCACACGCAACAAGTAAATAGGGAAGATCCCATGGCGCAGTATGGTGTGAATGGAAAATGGTGTATCCGATTCCGCACTATTTTGTGAATGAAAGTGGTGTAAATAATCATGGCACTATACTAAAGGAACGCTGACTTCGAGTTTTTTTTAACAAAGCCATATAGAAAACAGGTTCTTTGCGCATGTCATTACGCATCCTGCAATTTTTATAAAATAAAATGATGGAGACCAAGAAGGATTTTACGACTCGAACGCGCGCGGTTAACCCTTGTGGTTTACAAACTAGAAATTTCTATATTGTATTAACAAATAAGAGAATGTTTAAACATTTGGATCCATTCAACCATGTAGGTTATATGGAGAAATGAACATCTGTAAAACTTTTAGGAAACCTTATTACGCAACGTCTTCAGACAATCTTAACACCTGGACCTGTCCATTCATAAGTTGGAGAAAGGGATGCATTTAGCTCTAATTCTAGATCGAGAAACCCTCAGAGAAAAAAAAAAACTACAGGGTTATATGTTTAACTCATTTACAATACGTGTACACAGAGAGGGAGGGGAGTAAATAGAATACAGAGTTGTTTCCCTTCCGGAAGTTACGTGACAATGGTAGAGGTCTTGGGAGGATTTTCGGACGGTTAATAATTGATTGGACAGTCAACGAAGGAGGTGCGTCGGTCTTAGGACACCATTGGAACACAGAGCACACCACGAGAGATGTCGTTGACCAGTGGCGCAGCATCCATGTCGTGTAAGGATTCAATAAACCCTGGCCTATGACCATAATAATTAAAAGTGAACAAGTGAACTTGTTCAAATTCAAAAACAAAAGGTGTCGACTTTAAAAAATGTGATGCATTCTAATACAATTTGTACTCAGCATCCTTTGTGTTTTTAGCGGCCCCCGTAAGGGGAAAAAGCCGCTATTAGGTTTGTGCAAAATGTCCGTCTGTCCGTCTGTCCGTCTGTCCGTCTGTCACACTCAGGGCGCCGAAACTAGAAGAGATACGAAAAATATTTTTTCACCATTAAATGCGGCTTGAAAAGTTTAGGTGCAACGGCTACTTTTAGTTTTCTAAAAGCAAACCGTTTAATTTATAAAAATTATTATGCAAGCGATTTTTTAATAATAAAACACCAATTGTGAAGCAATTACGTAAATCTAAGGGAGGAAATGTTACTATATGAAATGCTCTTGGCATGTAGATATCACGCACATTTTTTAAAATGAACTTTTAGCAGCGGCTTTCGTGTACTAGCGTAAAGACCGGAAATGACATGATTCTAAACTAATTTCTTAAATTTGTAAAAAAATCAGATTTTTAAAAATAAAATTGTATAATGCCCCCATTAAAATGAAACTAACATATTTTTGTGCGTTTTGTCTGTTGGTTAGTCTGTCCGTCACGGTTAGAAAAAAACACTAAAGGCTTTTGAAAATATGATTTAACCTTTACTGTTCTTTCAGAAATATTGCGATAGTTTAAGGATAGGAGCATACAGGAATTGAGCCAGGGACTTAGAAGGAACATCCGAAACATCTTGCGAATAGGCGGATCTGACAGGGATCCGACTCCAACGGGGGCCGCCTCTGTGTTTGTGTATCACACAAACTCTTTTTGTAATCTTGTTATATTCCTGTTATAGCGAAAACGAAATAACAAATCAAACTAAACCTAAAAATGGTAACATTTGCCCCGCTTCATCATCTGCGATCCAGGATCATATCGTTTCCCAACACGCACCCTCTCCTGTGATTTCCAAAACTATAAAGAGAAATTTGATCTTCACTTACTAACGATTGATGGGCACAGAACGATATTTTGTCAATATTAAACAAATCTCATATATAAATCTTTTTGAAATGTTATTGCATCCATATATATATAAGTCAGATGATGTAAAGTTCATCTGTTTCTTTGGCTAACGGTTAACAAGGGTGTCATGTGACCAGCACAACGACGAACCGTCTTTACTTTTGCCCAACTAATGTCGGTACCAATAGAGCTGGGTGGACTCAGAGGCGCCCAAATATCCCGAAAAAAAATCCCAGTCTTCACCAGGATTCGAACCTGTGTATGTGTGTGTGTTTATGTGATATTTTAAAAATCTGAAACATATGATAGTTGCTTTTCAGTAGTCGTATTAGCATTTCATGTAACGACACTCATTTCTATAAGCTACTACATGCAAATGAAAACCTTTTAATTTAAAAAAAAACTTACTGATGCATTCGTGAGGCATACGCAAAAAAAAAAGTAAAGTTCCCCTTTCAGACCTTGTGGTCTATAGGGCAGATGATGTAAAGGTAATCTGATTTTGTGGCCCACGGTTAACGAGGGTGTCATGTGGCCAGCACAACGACCAACCGCCTTTACTTTTCCCTAACTAATGTCAGGTACCCATAAGGGCTGGGTGGGCTCAAGTCTTCACCAGGATTCGGACCTCCAGTACGGAAGCCAAGCGCTTTACCGCTCAGTCATACGCAATCCAGTGAAATAGGCTCCACGATCGTATTATTTTTACCTTGGCCCACGAGTACCTCGTTAGGCCACTGCCAGTGACGCATGACTAGGACATGTCTTGTTGACATAGGTCACACATGGCTTGATATTTACATTTGGACTACTGGCAAAACGAAGACTGGTCTACATTAAAACTGGACTTGCAACAGATGACCCAAAGTGAACTGAGGGCGCGAAAGGATATACACAGGGCTGAAGTGTTCAAACCATGTAGGTACAACTCCATCTTTACAGTTATTACAATCGAGTACTACCAGTAAAAACCAGTGTTAACCAGTTATAAGCAATCTAGTGTTGCGAAGCTTTGCTGAAAGATAAACTACACACGAGAAGGTAAAAAAAAAAATTAAAAATACTTAAAAAACAAAGATTATTTAAGGGAAAGAACCGCCTATTACTACCCATAGACATATATAGACTGGAAACAGGAAGTAACTTTATGTAACTTGAAAAAATGTATATCCATTGTATTCGGATTTCCGAAATCTGACAATTTGCACGATCTTTAGTCTTAAAGATTAAACAAAACTACACTTCCTCCTTATTTACGCAGCATGGTGTGAAAGAAAAATGGTGTATCCAAATCCGCACTATTTTCATTCACAAAATGGCATAGATAGCATAAATAAATATACACTGGAAAAAAGAAGTAAAGGATTCAGTCCTTAACTTTGAATTAGTGAAACTAGGGATTTTTCAGCAGAATGTCCAAATAAGCTAAAATTAAAAAAAAAACAGTTTCAGAACAAAAAATAAACATTATGATTAATTAACATTACAGTCACGCTAAGAGATAAAAAAACAACAACACAATAGTGAAAATATTGCAATACTTATATAGGTTATGGCTGAAATAGATATGAATACTTAACTTTTATACTGCTCATGCTGTATAGTATAGTACACTAATTTGCAAATCACAAATGTTCCCTTCATAAAAATATCTTATTGGCCAGTCTATACTTATTTATGTCTATGTTACTGCCATTAATTTCAAGATGGCAGTGTTTAGTAACCCCCCCCCTTCTGCCATGTGAAACAAAATTTATTAATTACTACTTATTCATTATTTATCTGGTTAATTTTTTTTATTGATACGTATATTGTCGTCGACTATAAATAATTTTGAACAATTTTCAACTTCATCCGAGAATGGGAAGCGTGGTCGAGAGGCTAAGTGCGGCTTGAGCTTGGCTTGCTTGGCTACCTAGAAAGGGGCTCGAGGTTCGACACCCGACTCGGGCAGAGTTGTGTTTACTGAGCGCCCAAAGGCAGCACGGGAAATCAACTCCTAGATACCCCCTCCCCCCCCCCCACTGGTCCACAAATGAGATTGGACCAAAGCGCTCTGAGCATGCTATAAGCATGAAAGTAGCGCTATATAAAAGCTATAATAATAATAATAATAATGGGAAGTGGAAGAGAAAACGTGACCAAATGCAATAAAGGAGTAAATACATATTTGCATACATTTCTATTATCGAATAGTTTACACACTCATTATTTTGCACACAAAAAAATTACTAATAACTAATGAACTAATTGATTAATTGTTTTAATTGAATCCAGTTTTATTACGTGCAACAAATAATTGCGCAAAGTTTCAGCTTAATCCGAGAATGGGAGAAAATTCTTGTTCAAACTTTCTAGCACACAAACAGACAAACAGATAGTCAGACAGGAAGACAAGAGTTGATATAAGCTTTGTAAAAAAAAAAAAACTGGATTACATAGCAAAGCTGTTAAAAGTCCTGCAAAGTCTCTGGACTTTGCAGGAACTCATTATCCAGCCAGAGAGTGCTTCTTGCTCTTGAGATCTGACCTATTTCGTAAGACGTAATCAAGTTACGAATTGTGTCATGTCATATTTCATTCTCGGTTCCGAACTTTCTATGCAACCATATTCCTCCCCCTTTTCTATTATCAATGCTATTTGTACCACTCCCTCCACCTACTCTTTCTGTCAAAGTCAATTATGATAAGATTGATTATCGTAGTCAGACAAAGCCAAGTCAATCGATCTAGCTGGTAATCCAACATACAGCGTTGACTTAAGAAAATCCTGAATTCTGCAGTACAACACAGTTCAATCATTATTCAACACTACGACCAAGAAATAATAAAAAAAAAATGGAAGACCAGTGTGACTGTAGATAGAGTTTACATACAATATCGTAAATATTTTGCAGTTAAATCCAGCATACTATTAGAAAAACGGGGGAAGGGGGGGGGGGGAAAGTCGTCCCCCCCCCCCCCCCCACTCCCATTTTTTTTAAATATTTAGTTTTATGTTATTTTCTCCTTTTTGTTTTCCCCGCACTAAT
This sequence comes from Biomphalaria straminea, assembly GCA_021533235.1. Taxonomy (NCBI): domain Eukaryota; kingdom Metazoa; phylum Mollusca; class Gastropoda; family Planorbidae; genus Biomphalaria; species Biomphalaria straminea. Next base: position 20,678 of record JADKLZ010037754.1, read on the forward strand.
TTTCACTAAAAATATCCAATTTATCATGGGGTTGGCAAGGGAGGGGGGAGAAAGGGGAAACAAACGTGTTAAATTTAGTTCATCAAAGTTAAAAAGTATAACAATACTTACTTTATAAATAATATTTCTAATTTTGGGTTTTCAGCACACTGCCACAATTAAGGCCATGTAGTGGCCATAATTACTCAAACGGGCACTTCCCCTTTATAGCTCAAGAGCTCAATGTTATACAGCTAAGTTTTAAAAAATAAGGTCCATTCTTAGCTCAAAGAGTAAAAATAAAAAAAAAAAAAAAAGGCAGACCATGGTGAAGACGTACATACCTTACTGAAAAAAAAAATTTGAACTAAATTTTTTAACATTTTTTAGACATAAAGAACTTTTTAAAAATCCGTTAATTCAAGCAGTTAATGTCATTCATGGAAGTGCGTCACTTGTAACGTCACGAGAGATGCTTCTCGGAGCGACCATCCAATATTAAATTTAGACTCACGATCCAGATCCAGCGACAGATACAAATGTATGATGGGTATGAAAATAGAGAGACGGATTTAGCAATCAAGTCATACTATTTTAACCCCCCCCCCTCTTCATCTTCCACCAACTCATTTCTCCTTTTCTCTCCCTCTCTCACACTTACACATCAACAGAATTCATTTCTGTGATAGGGGGAGGGCTCTCTAACTTGTTCTCGGAATCTGAAAGGAAAAAAATTAATAACTGTCCACTTCCTGTAGTCCAAGGGGAAATGACTCTATATGATAAGCAGACGGAAGACTTGTCTGACTTCATCTGGCGGTAATAAAGGAATCTGTCGCGTGCCGTTTGCTTTGAACAGGAACGATAACCTACTATTTAACAAACGATAGCGTCCCCTTCTCTTTATAGTCTACCCTAGCCACGCGTTCAATTGAACTTTTCAAAACTTAATGATTTCTACAACCACATTCATAAAATAAAAAAAATAAAAATCTTTAAAAGCGTATCTAAAGGGGGGGGGGGGAGGAACTCTGCCCTCATAAGCAAGTCTACCGATAATGTACAAGCTATTTCTTTTGTTCGATCAAACAAAATTAATTCAATAACAATCATAAGTTCTATTTTTGTCTATTGATTCATATTTTGTTAGGTACAATAAGTAGCTCCATAAAATATAAATTTGAACGGAGAATGCGTGATGGAGAAATAGTGCTACAATTATTGAAGCGAACTAAACCCAACACATTTAGCCATATCTGTGAATACTGAAATATTGGTTTCCCTTGTTGGTATTACACAAAATAACGAGTTACCAGTCATTAACTTTCAAACTGGTTACTTTTTATTTTGGATTCATGTCTAGTCTATGTCAATTAATAATTGTGAGAAGCTTCAGCTGGATCCGAGACTGGGTTTGAGAGAAATAAGGTGTACAAACTTTATATCCGACAGAGTGAGTTGATAGAAGCTTTGTAACACAAATTCAATAACAAATGTATATTCTCCTTCTATCTTTTCTCCTTTAGTAAAAAAACTAATATTTAAAAAAATGAAAAAAAAAACATTTTTTTTTAAGTTTTATTCAGAACTATCCAAATTATAAAAAAAAGTGCAAAAGGAAATGTAAACAACTGTCCGTTATTACATTTATTCTGTACAATATGAACACACATGAATATTGTGTATTAGTTTCATAGTAGGCACTGATCTTTATAAACATAGCTGCATCTTCCACCATGTTATTCTTAGTGTTCTTGACATATGGTTATTACTAAAAGTAAAAGGATGTGTGGCTTTGATGCTAACTAGCAAAAGGGGGGGGGGGGGGGCTCGAGCATTATAATTATATTTTAATTATATTTTTTTTTTAATATTTCATTTCAGTTCTCTGTCTATGCCTGCTGTACAAATTAAAATAACGCCACACGAGGAGGCAAATAAAAAAGAAAAAACAACTTCAAAGCTGTCGACCCCAATGAAAGAGTGCAATATGGTCATCGTAAAAACTATATGTAGCAAACCAGCTGACCTGTAATCCCGGATGAGCCGGCGGTTATTGGCTGCCTGGTCGTGCGGTTTGCGCGCTGAAATGTCGTTCGGATTTAGCAATGGTCTCGGGTTCAAACCCTGCCCGCTCCCATCCCCGTCGTCTTGCGGTAGGTCAAGACTAGGAAGTAAACTATCTTCAACTCTGAAGGAACATCCAAAACATGTCAAACATTTGACAAATTATTGTTAAATCGTCGCCCAAGTCTTATGTTTTGTTAAAGACAAACGAATAATAATAATATTGTACAAAGTTCCAACTTAACCCTTAAAGTGCTGAGCTGTTTTACAATGATTGCATGCAAAATGGAATTAAAATTCTGATGTTTAGAGGCTAAATCACCACACGCGTTTTAAGAGTTAATCCAAAAAAAAAAAAAAAGAAGTAGGGTAATGAACGTGTACATCAGAAAGATGATGTAAGCTTTAGAAACAAGAAACTCTTGACTTGCATTAACGTCCGTTTGGTCTCCACTGTTATTCATACCTCAATTGTAAATGAAAAAAAAAAAGAGATCTTATATGAACTTCTCCTACAAAATGGAATAAGAAATTAATTTTATACTTTTATTTTATCCCATAAATCATTCTAGATGAACATCCAAATGGTTTTCTGCCTTCGATTCAATAATGTTTTATAGTATAACAATATGAAAAAAAATAAAGTTATATTGAAGTCAAAGGTCAAAGGGCAGAGCTTCTCAAGAGAGCAATGTTTATAACTACTCCCAGGCAATGTGCACGCCGCCATTTCTTAAACAATATATCCAGATTTTTTTGTCAGGCTAAACAAATATTTATTTCTTTTTAACGATTTTGGCTCTGATGAAATAGCGCGATCTGCCACTGGTATGAGAATTCCTTTTTTTTTTTCCTTTAATTTTGCATTGTGCGAGGCAATCGAAGACAGTGAAATGAGTTTGAAATAAAAAAAAAAAAAGAAAAAACACAAAAAGAAATAGATGGAGGAATAAAGAGAGCGAGAAAGTAAGAAAAAAAAATGTTATGAAGAATTTTTTTCATTGCTAACAAGTACAGACGATGTCTTAGACCAGTGTTATCCAAACGTTTTCCTTAAAGACACATTCTGAGTATTTAGCGGAATATTTGATTTTCTTTTTAAAAGAAATCAATCAACGAGGTGTCCTACTAGTTAATTGTTCCAGTAGCTCGTGGAACACCTACTCAGGCCTTGAGGGACACTGGGGTTCCACGGAACACAGTTTGGGAGACACTGTCTTAGACGAACGAATGGAATAATGTGGAGAAGAAATAGAAGAATCCAATAAGGAGGGAGAAAGCGAAGGAGGGAGACACAGAGAGAGAGAGAGAGAGAGAGAGAGAGAAGAAGAAGAAGAGGAAGAAGGTAGTCAAAAGAGAAAATAGAGAAACAGAGAGACAGAGAGGAAGACGTAGAGAGAGCAATGGAATGGGAGGAAAATGGACAGAAAGAGAGAGAGAGAGAGAAGGAGAGAGTGAGGGACAGAGACTAAGAGAGAGTGAGATAAAGAGACGATTGACTATAAAGAGAAGAAGGGAAGGAGACGGGGAAAGAGAGAGAGAGAAAAGAGGAGAGAGAGAGAGAGAATTTAAAAAACAACAACATAATCTTGGTAGACAGTTGATAGTGTTTAAAACTAGACTATACAAAAAGTAAAGTAGATAAACAAAATAAAAGTTGGGATAAATGTGAGCAGCAAGAAAGAGATTCTATTACGTAGCATATTACATCATTGTCGTCTGTTCCGATTACATGTCAGGAAGTGACGTAATAAAATGAAATCTTCTAGTTCCTAGTTATCCTAAAGATGGACTCGCCCTGTATGTGTAACAACTAGAAATTGTATTATTTCTCTATAGAAACAGAACAAACATTACGGGGATCGCCCGAAGCACGCAGTTACAAAGGGGCGGATGGATATAGGGCAAACAGAAATTTAAAAGTATAATTGGCAAACATGACGAAACGAAGAAAGAAAAAATGACTGTCTTAGATTTAAGGAGCGAAGCCACGAGTTTTGTATATTCTTTGGAAAGAGCTGCTGTGTCTATTTTTAGCCATGACATCACATTTATGCATGGGCAACATGGCAGACATCCGGATCTGTTTACTGTCTGGAAGATCACGTGTTGAGTTATGCCTTGTTTGAAATGTTTTGGACACCAATATATACGATGGTGTGTGGACCGCGAGGAGTGATGGAGATTTCTAGTGAGTGATAATAAACTGGCATCGACGTTCGTCTAAAGTTCTAAACGAAATGTAGGATTCGGTCTCTATATTTGATGTCATTATCTCTGACTGTCACCCCGTCCGTATGGGCCACCAGCCATCCTGCTTCACGGCTCTCAATTCTGGTTGAGTCTCTCCAACTGTCCACACGTTTAGCACATCTGCTTGGAATCAGCACCTAAAATTTCGAGGTCATGTATTTCTGGGCCATCCCCTCGTCCATTTCCCTCCGGGGTTTGTAGGTGAAGGTTCGTGATTTAGAAGTGTGTGGCCAATCCATCGCATGCATCTGTGTAGTGTATACATTATAATGCATTCATACATATTCGTTCTTTGTCATAGTTCCTCGTTCGAGAACTTGTCTGGCTAACAGATCGTAAGTCTTTCTGTGGCTGATATTGATGAATGCCTAGATTTTGCTCATGGTGCTGACAGCCATTTTCCAGATCTCTGCTCCGAAACGAGGCATGTGAATAAGAATTATACAGTATGGAATATGAATATTTCATGAGGGATCCGAACAATCTCCATCTCTGCCCTAACCCAAATCGGATATTTAATTATTTTTTTTACACTATCTGTTTTAGTAGAGCGAGGTTGGATAGGTAATAATCTGAAAAATTGGCTTAAAAGGGTTAGGGTTAACATTTTTTTACAGGCGCATTCAAATTAACAAATTAAAATTAAACAAGGAGTTAATTACAAACCAACAATCATTTTGGGTCTCGGCATTGAAATACAGAATCAATAAGTATTTTTGTGTAGAAACAGTAATTTAGCAAGCTATTTATTTTTTATTTATTTTTTAATGGTTTATTCAGATTATACTTTCGTTTACAGTAACACACAAGACAAACAGGTTAACGTATCCAAGTCCAGACCAAATAATACTGTTGAGCAGTGAAGGTTATTGAGGGGTTGTATATAGTTCATGATTAAATACACTGTTCATTGTAATATACCTGCTGGAGTTCATAAATTAGAAAGTCATAGTTGCAGATATAGGAGAAAGCTATTTATGTCCAATGAAAGTAGATGGAGAGTATTAATCAAAACACTAGTTGTCAAAGATGGCAATGTTATCATTTAATTTGGTGATGTAAAAATGGTGGCTTTAGGTGTACATATACTACATTCTATAGTTCGACACAGTTAAAAATCAATAAAATAATACATTATTTTTTTGTTACTGTGGGGCTCGAAGTGATACTACTATAAACCAGTGCCAATGAGATCAAGCTGTTTGAAAAGCCAAGCATGCATTTCCAGTGTCCCTGGAGTGGACAGCGGAGACGTGTCCTAACCCAGAGCTTCGCTCATTGGCTCCAGCACGAACGGAAGTGATAAAAACATGTTTAGAAGGCAGGACTGGAAAGGAACTTCCTTCTTTGAAATCAATGGAACCGAATAAAAAGTTCAGCAGTGCCATGTTCAATTGAACAATCGGTTCAGCAAGACGTTAATGAATGAAGGACTTTATTTTACGTCTGTAGAATGCTAAGACTGTTTTTGTTATGCTGGTGACCCATAACAGCTACAGCACACACGAGAAAGTGAAAGAAAGGACAATTGGTCATTCGCTGTCCACGTGGCATCCTCTTAGTCTTAGAACAAAAACACATACAGTGTGCCTTTTGTTGCGTGCCTATTCGCGGTGTTGTACAGGAGGTAACTGTCACAACTCAAAAACACCAACGAAGGCCGAACAATTATAAGTCGACAATCGATTCAAATTTACAATACGTTTAATAATCAATAAGGGAATCCGTAAGTCTTTCTGTGCTAGCCGTCTGTAAGTAATCTCAAATAAAAATAGCGTCTTCTTGTTAGAGTCGACCTAAAGCGTTCTTATTTTTTTAATCCAACTATCCGTCACTTCCGTCACTAAGGAAAAACTTACCCCTTAATTATTCCCGAAATAAATCTATGTTCTAATCATGTCATAACACTTTACATCCGATTTCCTGAATTCAAATTTAAAGATTGAACTGAAGCCATAGACATAAATAAATATAGACTGGCCAATGAGACTATTTTATGAAACGAAAATTTGTGAATTGCAATTGCGTGTACTTTATTTATGTCTATGAGTTTTGTTTAATCTCTTAGACTGAAGATCATGCAATTTAAAAATCTTTGGTAATTCGGAAATCCGAATACAATAGATATACATGTTTTCAAGTTACATGAAGTTACTTCCTTTTTCCAGTCTATATTTATTTATGTCTATGACTGAAGCGTAGTACTGTCTTATTTATTGAGAAATACTTTAGCAATAATACCGAGTGGACATTGGGTGATAGTTGCTGTGGACGGTCGTTGACTTGTAGCATCAACATGCAGATAAACAGCTAAACCGCTGTAGGCCTATTATATCTTAACTTATATAACTTGAAATAACGTTAACAGCTTCTTTAGCGAACAATACTAAGTGTCACGTATGTCATTCTAGACTTATTTATATATGTAAGAGCTTGAGTGCAAATGGAAATCTATCCCTTGACTGAGCCTCAGGATTTACCCCACGAGTTTGTGTGCAGATGAAAAAGTCTAGATCCTTGACAGTGCCTCAGGTTTTACCCGAGACCTTATTGTAGCTTAGCAACATAGTTTCAGTTTTCAAATCTATTGGTTGGTTTAAAAAGAAAGACTTGTAGATGGCGCTTGAGTAGATGACGCTTAGATAGGGGGCGCTGTAGGACGCGCCAAAAGAAATCAGTCTGGGGTGAGTCTTGTTTATGATAGGTTGTGTTTCTAATTTGCTCTGAAATATTATTGAAGAAAGAAGCCTTTTTATTGTATTCTCATTTTATTAATATGTACCTTGTACATAAGCTGTACTTACGTTCTATTTAAATAAAGTTTCTAGAGTTTTGTTTTCATCAAAGAATTACTTATTGTGAATCCTAGATCGTCATTTGTTCAACTGTTTTAATTCAAGTTAAAATCCCCGGCACCACAACGCAAGTTGTGACACTAAGCATAACTTTTAATGCAATGAAGACAAATTCAAACTTCAGATGAAATAAATGTTGCAGTAATAACATAAAATGGTATTTTGAACAAAAGCTAACTCACTCCAAAAACAACACGTCTTTTTTGTTCCCGATTTCTTTCCAGAAAGAGCACAACAATAGTGTTTGGTGTTTGGATTTAAAATTTTAATGGACCTCATTCACCAATCATAAACAAACAACATTTAGCCACGTGGTGTTCTATCTCTTCTATATAATTTACGATCTAATTTTTAAAGCACGATGGCTGTCACGTGATAGAAGTTTCGTTGGTTTATCAATATGAACATGTAATTGTATGTGTTATTATTGGTGGATTGGTGAATTAGGTCCATTATTCACAGATATATATATAAGGATGAAAAACTAAAAATGGGTGTGGAAGTTTGCGAATATTTATATAGGGTAGGTGATGGTTGCTATAAAGAAAAACTCATAAAATATTACCTAGCAATGTTCTCAAAACTAATTGTCGAGCCTGAGCGAATCAAAGATCCTTTCAACCCCAAGATAGCAGCCTAATGCTGGAATCAAAGTTTCATAATCTCAGGTTGATGTTTTTTTTTTCCCTTTTCCTTGTTTTTTTTTTATTCCAAATGTTATTAAGAACAAACTAAAAAAAAATAGAAAAACCAATGTATAAATCACAAAACACATTTTTCTCATTTTTATAAAACCAAGATATAACTAAAAGACAGATTTCACGAAAAGTTATTGATTCAAGCTTTTAAAATAAAGTACGGTTTCTTATAATGTTGAGCGAACGGGGAAAATCAAGGCAAAACAATGTTGTAACACTGTGTGGACAGCGTAACTGTAAAAAGTGTGGTCAGCATCGGTCAGCATTCTTGAAACGTGTGGTAAGCTTCACTGTAACGCGTGGTCAGCATTCATAACACGTTTTAATGTTAAATCAGCGTTATTTTAATGTTTGGGTAGCATTACTGTATAGTGTGACATTATTTGAACGTTTGGTCAGCAGT
>JADKLZ010037769.1:0-26230 GCA_021533235.1 Biomphalaria straminea
TTATCTTTAGTTTAACATTTATCTTTAGTTTAACATTTATCTTTAGTGGGTTGTGTGACTGAGAGGTCAAACCCATTTAATTATGGCTAGCTATAAAAAAAAGTAATTAAAAAATCGTATGTGTCAGTTGTCAGTCTTTTCCTAATCCTAAGTCACTTCTGGAGGTGACTTGTACCACCGAAGGTGACTTGTGCAGCTTCATGCCGGTACTGTTTAACATTGCGTTTGTGAAATTGTAAGAGTAGTCTATATAGAGGAAAGATTTCTTGATAAATTAGAATTACCACAACTAAATACAAATATTTGTATTCTTTAAAAAGAATAGTAAAGTATTTATTCAGAGTAAATCACAGTCTTTTAACATTTATTTGGATTGAAATGTTAACTGATTTTTCCTATTTGTCTTTTAAAAGTGGTTTGCTGTTTGAACAAGTATTTTTATCTTTGTTTTTTGTCGATGACTGAACACGATTTATAAACTTTTTGTCTTAAAGTATGTTAGTTTGAGATGGTGACGTCATTGAATGAATCCTGTTTAATTTAGATGTCATAGGTGCAAGTGCAGGATGTTTGTATGTATGCATGAAATATAATGAATTATTCTTTTTTTTATGACTTTGTGCCAACTGGGAGGCCTACAGTAATGTGCCTACTGGTAGGCTTACAGTAATTCTAAGAAAATAAAATGTTTTGACTTAGTCCAGCCTCGGAATGTGATTGTAATGGTATAATGCATTATGTTTTTTGCTTAGTTCATCTCATTGGTTGTGTTGAGCCTATCCATTTAATACAAAATAATAAGCCAGTTAAAACTATTTGTCATTCATTGCTTCAGAGCTGTTCACCTTTTTCTTGTAAGGCCAAGACATATATTTGATTTGTTCACATTTTTCATTTCCTGGTTGACCCTAAGCATAAACACAGATGCAGTTCTAAAAAAAAAAAACCAACTATTCTTTTTGTCTTTAGCTCTGTATTTAACATGAAAATCATATAATTCCCAAACCAGCATGATTTTAAAACCCCATCTTTCTTTCCCATTCTACTAGGTAGTTATTAGGCCTACTTGGGCTGTACCTAATGCAAGAGGAGACAGCTTGTTCCACTGTTAACAGAAATTTTGTTTTTTGTCTCAAGGTGTGTTATCTTAATAAGGACAATATATATCTTTTTAAGTGCTGCCTTGTACAGCCATTGCCCCTAGCCTAAAGTCTTTATCTCACTGGCAATAGACATTGCTGATGATGGAATGCTTCACCACAGAACACATTCAAATTGAAAATTAATAAACATGATTACTTCCTGAGACAACTATTTAATAAACATAATTACTCCCTAAGACAAAAATTTCATAAAAACAATTACTCCCTAAAACAACTATTTCTTAAAAACAATTACTCCCTAAGTCAACTTTTTCTTAAAAAACAATTCCTAAGTCAACTATTTCTTAAAAACAATTTCTACTTAAGACAACTATTTAATACTTTTTCTTATCATAAAAAGCTTTTTTTTTCCTCTCTAAAATTTCAATACTCTTCAGGAAGTTGATGTGTTTTGTGATGTTCTTCCAATAATGTGCCAACTGAAAACTGTTCTTAAAAATCAAATGACTGAATTAAACACACTTAAAAATCCAAAGTGTCCTTTTTTTTTTATTGATAACCAAAACATGTTAGTTAGCTGTACATCCATTAGTAGGAATATTGTAGTGCAATCCATTATAGCAGATATAATATATAGATGGAATGTAGTTAATAAATAACAGTCAAGCAAACAGTTGTCTTTGAAATTATATATAGCTGTATATCATTGGAGAAAAGTGTGTTTTGTTTATTTGCCAGAGTAAATTTATTTCAAAGAATTATCATTACATGATATTTGATATTTTGTTTTTTTTGCACATCAGCACAATTTAGTCCATAATCCCTCAATGGTTATTCCCCTTTTATATCTCAAGATCTAAATGTTCTACAACTAAGTAAAAGTTATTAAAATTAAGGTCCATTCATAGCTCAAATAGTAAAAATGTATATAATTTAATAAAAATCTGTTGTAAATGATTGGACTCGGTAGATTGTATGTCCTATGAAGGTGGTTGTACCCTGAGAGAACAGTGACAGGATGAATGGAGAGTTTTGTCAACTCTAAAACTTAGCACTTTGTGTTTAGAGGGAATAAAAAATAAGAGTTGGCATTGATTACAAATGCCAGATTAAGCTCTTTATTTTTTTAAAAAAAAATTCAAATTTCTATAATAAGAATTTAGAATAGCAAAAAAAACAAAAAAAAAACAAATATTATAATCAACTCAAATGCAGTTAGGTTTTTTTCTCCCGTTATATTTTTCACTTTGTATATACAGATATAACTCTTTTAGCTCAACAAAATCACAGGCAAAAACAGACAGTCAATAATATTCACAATGTCCTTCATATATGGTCAATATAAATATAGCTCTTGAAATGCATAGGATGTGCCAGTGTAGAGAGAAAAAAAAAATCACATAAGCGATATATAACCTTTGTTGGCTTACAATAAACATGTCACATACAAGGAATGTTACTCAACAAGGGAGTTTACCAGTAAATACTTATGGATCACAGCAGAAAAACATGAGAACTGATACTGAAGTAGACAAGGTAACAGATGGTAGCCGTTTTCTTGAAGTAATTTCAATGAACTGAGCGTTGGTGAAAAGGAGGTTAAAATGATAACAAGGGCAAAGCTGCTACTTGAATTAAGGACATGACTTGGTTTGAAAAAAACAACTCACAATTAACAGTTAAAACTATTTTCATATGAAAATGTCCAATATATAATTAAAATAATCTTATTTTCTAAATAATAGAAAAAAAAACATCAACACAAAACCCAAAGCAGGATTTTAAAAGTTTGTGTTGTGATCTAAAAATAGACTTGGTTGGCTTGTGTACCACTTTGTGGGCAAACATAACTTAAAGATTTGACACAAACATTCTCAATATCCAATTTGTAGTAGTCCATTTCAGCACTTAACACAAAAAAATAATAATTTTAAATTGACTTTTCATTAGAAAGAAAATAAGCAAAATTTTTCACTTCAGATTTCAGCAGAAAATGTCAAATTTTTATCAACACATAGTTGCTTAACACTATTACCATCAGAGGGCAAGCAATAAACTCTGGACACTTGAAAGAGTCAAGAAACAAAGTTACTTTAAATGATTAGCAATTCTTCATGTCATGATAGCTCAGAATCATTTAGCACTGAACATAACACTAGAAACAAGCGTAAAATAAACACAGACTGAAAGCTGAGTAGCTCCTAAGACTCAGGGCTGAAAAAACAAACACTTTAACCCAGTTTTGACTAAATAAAAACCTAAGCTTGAAAGGTTTCCACCTAGCTTGAAGTAAGCTTACTTATGATAGAGCTACCACAATTTTTAGAATCTTATTCAGTCAAGTAAATAGGCCAAACACATAGGATTAGTTATTGTTACATAATGGAAAAAAGCAAAAAAAAACAACAATAAATGCAGATATATTCTAGCAGAGAAAAAAAAGGAAATAGTCTTTCATGATTAGCATCAAGACATTAGTCTGTTTCGTAACTTATTTTCAATGACAGATTAGTTTAAAATGATGGAGCAACATTTTGACAATTCAGTAGAAAAAAACAAAACAATTTGTTTAATTTCCAAACTTTAAAAACAAAAAATATAATAATTAAGTAATTTTTTAACAATTAGTATAAATATATTATTAACTCTTTCTCTCCCTAATTATTTTCCATGTTCCAATGGAATTATACATTTTGGTTATTTGTATTTCACTATCCTGTTATTAAACTTCAATAACTTTTTTTTTGTTTGTAATCAGAAAACATGATATTTGGTATAGAATTAAAGTGGATTGCTTGCTCTTTTTACACAATGCAAATTTAAATTCATTACAAAAATTGATATAATTTAATGGGTTCAAATCAATGTTTTTATCGTCAATTAAGAGAGAAAGAGTTAAATTAAATTCATGTTGCTGCTAACCAAAAGAAGAGCAAAATCATGTTTTTAGTTTTTCTTAAAAAATATTGATCATAGTCATTGATTCACACAATTGTTTGTTTAAAATAATATTGATATGGTTATTAAGAAATTTTAAATAGGAACAACAAAATGTATGCATACATTTGAATACTACACTTTTAAAATAATCCATTTTAATATATAAGTATAATTTTGTTTAATCCACTTCCTTACACGTTTTAGGTTCTGTTTTTTTTAATGATGACTAAACAAGATGGCGTTTCTAACACCAACCGCGATGTTCAAACATTTCAAATGACACTTTTATTAGATGTAGGAGGTAGTTTTCTTTGTTTAAAGGTAGACTTTGTGGTTGCTGACATTTATTAACAGACTTTTTTTTTTTGCGATGTTCAGTTTATACTTTTTTTTTTCAGTTATGGTACTTAAGATATCTAGCAGTCTTTTACACAGTCTACCTATTTACACAATATTAAAAGCTGGTAACAGAGATTGATATCAATTTTAAAGATGTAAGGATGTTTCGTTGATGCCATTCACCTCTTGTGTATTCAGAATTAATACAAACAAGTGTTCAGACAATAAGTTAAGTTTTTAAACAAACAAAACAATATTTCTTGAGCAGTGGATTAGGCTCATCAGTAAAATATCACAGCATTACTTTCCAGTCAAATTCATGTAGCGGGGGTATTGGAGGCTCCACAAACTGCCATTTGTTTGTTTTGTCAGAGTAGGCCAGACAGCAGAGACAGCAGTAGGTGAAGCTGGGGAGGATCAGGTGCATCTCCTGGGAAGTTCTGGGGTTCTTCCCCCTGAGGCGTCTGGTGAATGTATCTAAACTGCCGGCGTGGGCAACGATGAGTACATCTCCTGATTTAATGAAGAAAACAAGAAAAACGTTTTTAAAAAAATATTAAAAAAAAAAAAAGAAGACAATACCTCCATTATTAGTCATCGAATCTGTGACACCGTCAGCTGCTAGAACTAACACATTTCCTGATTTGGCCAACGAGGGGGGCATACTTATGTGATTATTTATTGGTATGTTCATTACATAGACATCTAGATCTAACACTAGACCTAAAGTTCTGATTTAGAACTATTAAGATCTATAAGTTTTGTAAGAATCACTGTGAAGTTTTAGTACATTATTTCACGTGACCCCACTAACAGAGTTACAACCTGCATTATTTTGTCATAGGCAAAGCTGTTGTCTGTTTGGGGTCTATTTAAGTTTTCTTTTAGTCACCCGCTATAATTGTGACGTTGTAACATTGCATGCAAGCAAATGAATGACTAAATTACTAATGGATGGTGCTTAGGGATTGATGTTTTCATATATATACTGTAAGGGAGATGATTCTTGAACTAGCAGACCCAGAAAATTGCAGACTAAATGAATTGTACATAAATATTTTTCAAAGAGGTCTATAATATGAATATTGACAAAAAGAAATGTCTAGGGCATGGTAAAAGCTGCTTTAAGCTCCTACTAGACAATATGTTGAAAATGTCCATTTTTTCTAGAGCTGACATGCTTCTAATAAAGAAAGGTATAGATTTATGCACACAAGTTTAATATATCATCTACTATTAGTCTACCTAACAAAAATATAAAAGATAAAAACTACCAAAGAAAATAAATGAGACTTTTAGTGTAGCTAACTCACTAACGAGAACATTCTTGTTTGTTAATCTAAGCCCATCATTTTAATTAGAGAAATCAATTTCGACCATCAATCCTTCTTAAAAGGAAATGATGGTTTGGACCAGTGATGCCCAAAATACGGCCCGCGGGCCAGAACCGGCCCGCGATGTGGTTCCGTCCGGCCCGCCGAAACGTTGGTACAATGTGTAGAAACCCCTCCTGCAAGCAGAAAATGTTTAAAAGTAAACAGATTTTTTACTTTTTTATGGAACATGATAATAAACCAATATATTTGTTTTATTTAAGAAAGTGTGGCTGTTTAAAAAACAACAACATATAAACGGCATTGTAAAACAAAATATGACGTCATGCTTGGTTTGAGCCGCGAATAAAAAGATACTGAAACTACGCCTAGAGATTGTAGGATCCATGGGAATATTTACCAAAAAAGAGACATGAAAACGAGTCTGCAAGCTACAATGCTACTCACATTTTAAGCCATATCACATTAATTACTTAAATTTCGGATCCAAGGGTTTCTAACCAAATAATTTCAGATCAATTTAATTTCGTTTTCGTATATTTTCGATGATGTGGCCCGCGACACGAGTATTGGAAATTAAAATGGCCCGCAGGTCGAATTAGGTTGGGCATCACTGGTTTGGACGATTTTTTGACATGTGTTTAGATTTACAGATAATGAATATATTATTCTTTTATTTTGTTTTCAATAATAACTGATATTTTCCGAACATAATTTTTCTGCGCTTCCAAAATGGTCAGAATTTCACCGGGGTTCAAAGGTCATGTCAGAATGGAATACTACCTACTTAAGAAGACTAGGCTTACATGTGGAAGTAAATCTGACCAGGTTGTTCAAACCATCTAAGTCATTAGCATAACTAACTCTTTGACCCCGCAACGACGCTCACATTGTAGATTCTATCCAGATATAAAGCTATAAATTCCATCCAAACATGGAAAATAATTTCGGTGTCAAAGAGTTAAAGAGAACAAAGTAATGAAAAAATTAATAATATTCTAAATTTACCTTCTTCATAAGATTTAAAAATATGCTGAGTCAATTGATGACACCTGTCATAGTAATCCGACACAGTTTCATCCAACTGGAAGTCTTTCATTTCAAGATATGGCCTAGAAATACGACACAAAAGACAATGAATGACCAATAAATAAAAAAAAAACATATTATATAGTGTTACGTGCGCATCATAGTGTAAATGTGGAATCGTGCAAATGCGTGTTGAATGGAGGGGAACCGAGATGAAAGAAGAGAAACAGAGAGTGTGAACAATGTTACGAAGATTAAATTATCTATAAACTATGACTGTCGTTTTGTGTTATTATTGTATTAAAAGAGTTTTATCATATAACAAGATGTAACACAAAATACTTGGAAGAGCAGATGAACAATTGTTGTCAATACAACTACAGACTCAAATCGTGATCATGACTCACTTTATAATGAACGGTCTAATAATACGTAAATGATGCTAAAAATATTAATTTAAGATCAAATTACATTTATAACACTAGTGAAGATATCTCTTGGAAAGACCACACAGCAGTTCCCCCCTCTCCAAGCAGCTGATCTATCCAAAGGCAAGGAAAGTGCCAATAAAGTTTGGGGTCAACACTATCGCAAGTTCTGCCTGTGTGCTGCAAGCTACCTAAGGGTGTCAGCCTCGTAATTATTAATATAATTAATACACAAGTGAGAGACAAAAGGAATTAAACTTTGTTTCAACTCTACTGGAACTTGTTTTCTATTTCAACAAATTTAACTTAGCACAAATAGACCAGTCTATCTCAAATCACTCTGCCAATCATATTTAAAATGGTCAAGCAGTTAAGTTATAAAATGACAGCACATGAGTTAAGTCAGTACATGTTGGATGAGTTAAAACACAATTTGCATATATGTGTTAAGTCAGTATATGATAAGTGAATTAGACTTAGAACATGACATCACATGTGTTAAGCACATTACAGTACGCATTGGATGATTCAGTTTTAAGTAAGTAAATTATGGGAGATTTAGAACCACACAGCACATGTGTTAAATCAGTACAAATTGGATGATTTTAAGCAAATCACATCACAGCACATATGTTAAATTAGTACAAATTGGATGAGTTAGCACATCACAGAACTTAAGTCTTCAGTAAGTAAATTATGGATGAGTTAGAACCAGACAGCACATATGTGAAATCAGTACAAAATGGATGAGTTAGCATATCACAGCACATATGTTAAATCAGTACAAATTGGATGATTAAGCACATCACAGCACATATGTTAAATCAGTACATATTGGATGATTTAGCACATCACAAGAGGGCGTGGTGGCTGAGCGGTAAAGCGCTTGGCTTCCGTACTGGAGGTCCCGGGTTCAAATCCTGGTGAAGACTGGGATTTTTATTTCGGGATTTTCGGGCGCCCTTGAGTCCACCCAGCTCTAATGGGTACCTGACTTTAGTTGGGGAAAAGTAAAGGCAGTTGGTCGTTGTGCTGGCCACATGACACCCTCGTTAACCGTGGGCCACAGAATCAGATGACCTTTACATCATCTGCCCTATAGACCACAAGGTCTGAAAGGGGAACTTTTTTTTAGCACATCACAAAACTTAAGTTTTAAGTAAGTAAATTATGGGTGAGTTAGAACCACACAGCACATATGTTAAATCAGTAAAAATTGGATGATTAAGCATATCACATCACATATGTGATGACTACAGAAAAAAGATTGGATAATATTCACTGAGCATGTATAATGAAAGATTCCCTATATAAAAATAATGTTTAAAAGAATCTATTAGAAGACTTCATCTCATCACAGATAGAAAGTGCCTTACTTGTAAAGAAGGTTTTTAAAAGAATCTATTAGAAGACTTCATCTCATCACAGATAGAAAGTGCCTTACTTGTAAAGAAGGTTTTTAAAAGAATCTATTAGAGGACTTAATTTCATCACAGATAAAAAGTGCCTTACTTGTAAAGAAGGTTGACATTAAATCCACAGTTGGCCAACTGATCTGGGGTCAGCAAATTGGGCATCCCATTTTTGTACCAGCCTAGCCACTCAAAGGCAGCTGGCTCAATACATAGCTCTGTGTTGTTGTCCATACCTAAAGGAATAGAGAAACAATACAAGTTAATGCCATGATACCTCTACAAAATAACTAGAGGAATAGAGAAACAATACAAGTTAATGCCATACTAACATGACAATTAATGCAAACCTATAGTCGATGCCAAACTAACTTCTAAAAGTAATTAACAACAGGGCTAAGCTTAACTGTTCAACTATTCTATCCAAGCGGCGCTGCATTGATTCCTACCATCAATAACATTTTGAGCTGTCTGTACACATCGCAAGGAGGGAGAGACAAACACATGCTTGATATCTACATTGGCAGCCTTGAAAGCATCCCCTGAACGAGTTACAAAGAACCTTTGAAACATCAACAGACTAAAAAATACTAAAAATAAAAGTCAAGGAATTTATTTATCACTATTCAAAAACAAATGTTTAAATTGCTTCTTAAATATATTCATGTGGGGTATGGTATCTGAGTGGTAAAGCACTTGGCTTCAGAACTGAGAGGTTCCAGGTTCCAATCCCAGTGAAGCCTGGGATTTTAATTACAGCCCTGTGTCCACTAAGCTCCAATGGGTACCTGACTTAAGCTGGGGAAAGTAAAGGTGATTGGTCATTGTTCTGGCCACATGACACATAACCATTGGCCAAAGAAACAGATGACCTTAACATCATCTATCCTGTAGATCATAAGAGTTTAACAGGTTACATTCCTTTTTTTTTCTAAATATATTTTTTTAAAAGTCTGTGTTTGTCTTACCAGTTGGACACCAGTTTATTTACCCACAGTCTATTTGCCCACAGTCTATTTACCCACAGTCTATTTACCCACAGTCTATTTACTTTTTGGGCTGGGAAGGTGTGGATTAATTTTTTTTCTAGAGTTGTTTATCCTAATGCTCTTAGATCTAAATAGGCCTAACTGTAGATTTAAATCTAGATTCTAATAATATGCCTACTGACTAGAATCTATTATACACTTTGGCATTTCTAAGGTTTAAGCTATACAAAGGATGTACTTGATGTTCCTACAGTTTAAAAAATTATCGTTTGCCGCTAATGAATTGATTTAAACCACTAAGCTCATCAGATTCCCACTAGAAACTAACAGAAATTAAACTTCACCACATGCCTAGAAAGAAATACAGAACAACCCCATTCATAATACTGCATAGAAGCTTTTGGCAAAAATGTTTAGCAAAATTTCCGAAAGCTGCTACATTTAAGTGCAGTGATATGGTTCCAAAACTTCTACCAGCATATTGCTTTACCAGTCCCTCTTCAAATGTAGACTGACTGTTAATTGCATCCTTTTTTTTTTAATGATCAAAGTTGATATGACATGGTCAGAAAACAGGCATGTGCGTTTCAACCACTACCACATATTGAAAAGTTTTTAATATTTTAAATGAACTTGTTTAGCTTGTAATAAAAAAAAAAGTTAAACTGTGAATTTAGCTAACTTTTTGTTTTCTGTTTAAACTTTGGCTTTGATTACAATTTTTTTTTAGTTGAACTAAAAATTTTCCCAGCTTTTGCCCATCACTAAGCATAGGAAATAAAAAGTGTGCTTTGATTTTTGGTACAATTGATTTCAAAAATGACCTACTAACAGAAATAAAAGAAAGATTAGCAGGAGGCAACAGAGCATTTTATAGCACCCATCATCTACTCAAGAGCAAAACAATTTCAAGGAAAACCAAGAAAATAATATACAAAACCATCATAAGGCCAGCAGTAATGTATGGAAGTGAGACCTGGACACTGACCAAGACATCTGAAAATTTACTCAATACTTGGGAACGGAAAATCCTCAGGAAAATCTATGGTGCCATACAGGATGAAACAGGGTGGAGGACACGCACCAACCATGAGATTTATCAACTATATGAGGACCCACCAATAGTGACTGAAATAAAGAAGAACAGACTAAGTTGGGCAGGACACCTTGAAAGAATGCCAGACAACAGGGGAGCGAAGATCGTATACCGACAAAAACCAAAAGGCAGGCGACCCAAGGGCAGACCCCGAATGCGTTGGATTGATGATGTGGAGGCAGATCTGCAACAGCTTGGGGTTAGGGCATGGAGACGAAAGGCCCAGGAGAGATCCGAATGGAAGAATGTGTGCAAGCAGGCCAGAGCCCTCCAAGGGCTGTAGCGCCACTGGGATGGATGGATGGATGACTTTTATTTTTGAGAGCGAAAATCATATACCGACAAAAACCAAAAGGCAGGCGACCCAAAGGCAGACCTGTAGAAGTAGATCTGCTTGGGGTTAGGGCGTGGAGACAAAAGGCCCAGGAGAAATCTGAATGGAAGGATGTGTGCAAGCAGGCCAGAGCCCTCCATGGGCTGTAGCACCACTGGGATGGATGGATGGATGCTTTTTTTTTGTGTCTTTCTATTACAGGGCTTCTCAACCTGTGGATTGCGACCCTCTTGGGGGTCGACTGACGATTTGCCAGGGGTCGTCTAACACCATCGAAAATATGGATTGTTCTTCTATTCTTCTATTGCTTATTTGTGTGTGTGTGTGTGTGTGGGGGGGGTCGCAGCAGAGTGGGGGACTGTAAAAACGGGTCGCCGAGCATAAAAGGTTGAGAAACCTGTTCTATTACATCAGGTTGTGTACGTGTAAGTTATGGCTCAATATTTTAGTATTATAAGTCTTCTGTCCTGAAGTGATTTCACAAATGCTGTTCCTCTAGTCAAATGTGATGTTATAAGTTTTCTCTTAACAACTGACCTTTTACAATTATTCATGCAGATTTCAAAACATTTAAAAATACAGTTTGAGGCTTACATATTACAAAATCCTGGACACAATGATGTATTAGATTACAATTACCAAATAAGCATTTATGTTTTTTTGGATCAGCAGAGATGTCAACTTTAAAAAATAAGTGTTTGTTTTTTTTTCATTTCACCCAGAGTGACAACAAATTAGATTTTTAAACAAAATTCTTATAGTATGATAATATATTATAATTGAAGCTAGAAAAAGAAAAAAAAATTACCAGAAGGTAAAAAGTGAAGCTTAAAACAAAAAAAAGCTAATTAAGTACCAGTAGCTCTAGCTTGGAACATTCCTATCTCTGTGAGTGGACTGTCCCTAAGGAAATCACTCACTGAATCTCTTTGAAGCATCTTTTTAGGAAGGTTCAAGTCTTTTTGGGTATAATGACCTGATGGAAAATGTTGAATACAAAACCATTTATTCAATGCTGTGTGAAATTTGTTTAAAATATGGTTTTCATTAAATGAAAGAAATGTGAAATTATACCAATGTAACTAAAGAAAATGATTTTGCTAGAATTTTTCCCATTGTTGGTCATTGTCACAAACATTATATATGGAAGTTGCAACAGGGTAATTACTTTTAAAAAATCTGAAGCAAATGATGCTCATATATTATGTTTCTGTTGAACATCTATCAGTTATGATTCTTTCAGGTACCAAACTTAACCTAAAAGAGAGTTTAAAAAAACATACCACTATCATCAAAACATCTCTTAACCCAGCCTTTTCCAAAGGCGAAATCACAGCGCTCACCATGTCGCATCACAAACAACCTTCTGGTGTAAGAAACACCATTTTCACATTTAGCAGACACAGATGGCTGTCTTGAAACCTTTGATTGGGTTAGGTTGTTACGATGTTTAGAGGCCATTTGACTCTAAAGTAAAGAGAAAATAATTACAGGTAAATAAAAAGTTAGAAGAGCTACTTCACACATATGTCACACACACATGTTAACACACATCATTATTGATTAATCTAGATTAAAATTACAAGTAAATTCTCTTAGATCTAGAAATAAAGACTAGATTAAGTCTAGAAATCTAAAAACAAAAACTGACTGAAGACTTAGATCTATAATTAGTATATTTAGTAATAGTCTCCAATCTGAATTCCATTTAAACAGAGTGGTTCCCAAACTATAGTTATTTTGATTTTTTTGGGGTCAAAGTACCTAAATCTAGCTTTTCCTATTGATTAATTGTACTAACTATTTACTAAAATTTACATCTAGATTGACTAGTGATATAGTGATAGTAGTATTAACGTATAGATGTAGCTTTAAATCTGCAGGAGGTTTGGGCTAGAATGTAGATCTTGAGAATGTCAATCAATCTAGATTCTAATTATTTGATATATTCTGTAGGAACATTTGAAACATTGTAGATCTAGGCAGAGTATATATATTTATAATGTATAGAGTATATATATTTATAATGCACATAATATATAAAACAAGGAATATTTATGCATTTTGGTAGGACTCTTTTTGAGTGAGTTTTCTTTCATAAAAGTAAAGTAAAGTTCCCCTTTCAGACCATGTCAGCACGGTTAACGAGGGTGTCATGTGGCCAGTCCAATGACCAACCACCATTACTTTCCCCAACCAATGTCAGGTACACATTATATAGCTCCTCCTTCGTGTTCGAAGATGAGCACATTTCTCAATTCCTATGGACTCAAAGATGGCTGTATAGTCCAATCTTCGCTTTGAAAAGCCGGCCGCATATGTGGCATGGGTGAGTTTTGTCAGTTGCAGGTGGGCCTGCTTTTTCTCTCTGCTTTCTGTTGGTTTTGCGCTCTATCGCACTGGCCACTCTTCGTGCTTCAAAACTTGAGACTCCGAGACTCACAGCTTCTCGCCATGCGGAGCCATCTTGAGCTAGTGCTTCCCAGCCATGAGCTCTTGAGGGTGTCTTTGTAGCGCTTGTATTGGCCGCCTTGGGAGCGCTTTCCTGTACATAACTCTCCATACAGAAGTCTATTGGGAAGGTGATTTTCTGGCATGCGGACTACATGACCCGCCCATCGTAGTTGGGACCTTTTTACTGTCGCATTAATACTGTGCATGTTGGACAGCTTTAAAATTTCTGTGTCTGGTATGTGGTCAGACCAACACACCTTATGGATACTCCTTAGACAGCGTAGGTGGAAGGAGTTTAGCTTTTTGTTGTGGCGGGAGTACAAGGTCCATGACTCTGATGCATATAGGAGTGACGGTCGAACTACAGCACTGTAGACTTTCAGTTTCGTGGTTAAACTGAGTCCTCCTCCTTTGCCACACTTGCTCTTGAAGTCTGCCGAAGGCAGCACTGGCACGAGCAATACGGAAGTCAACCTCATCATCTAGGTTGGCGCTTGCTGATATGGTGCTTCCCAGATAGACAAATTTTTTGACATTTGCTAGTACAGGTACACATTAGAGCTGGGAGGACTCACAAGCACCCAAAGAGCTTTCTTTTCTACCTTTATATTTTTTTATGTGGATTTGTTTCACATTTCTAGTTTTAGATTAGACATCAATGTCTTGTTTTTATAAGGTGCCAGTGTTGGCATTCTTCTTCTTCTTCTAGCCAGCTTTATTGCTGCTGAGCTGTCAGCTCTTTTGCAGAATGTGCCAAGGAAAAAAAGTGTGCTGTTTTCTTCAGTTGTTCAGCACTGCCATACAGGGTGTTGGTTATGTTGGGCTGTAGTGAAAGTAGGGTCTGCCTAAGGTGGGTTAGAGAGGGGCATTCAAAGAGGATATGGTTTAGTTTCATAAGGGTGGGCGCAGTGTCTGCAAAGGGGGAATTGTGTGGAGTTTATTTTGTTTAGATGGTAATTTAATAGAGGTGTGTGTCCTGTTCTTAGTTGGAAAATTGTAGATTGTTCTTTGCGGGGGAGGAAGTTAATACTGTCCAGGTGTTGGCATTAAGAAGTAGCAGTTCAATCCTTGACTGCCATTGTCAGTGTAGATGTTGCATTGCTCATTCTGGATGACGACTGCCAGTGTTGGTGCTTCATTGTCAGCTCAGAAGTGTCCTCAGTCAATCTTGAGTCCCATCCTTCATTGACAGTTTTTGAGGTCACATTTTCCAGTACAGGATTGTTGATGCCAGCTGTGTATCAGATGATGTTCTTAAAGTCACTGCAAGTATTGTTCCATTGATTCTACCATTGTCAAAGAAGGATGTTACTGTGATCCATGTTGACAAGTTATCAACAATAAAAGTGGCGCTTAAATTTTACTTATTATTAATTAAAATAATAATGTTCTAAATGAGAAAAAAATGTAAAATATAATTCTAAGAACTGTGTTTATGTTATTTTAACACCTGGATATTATTATTTTATTCATTATATGTATTTATTTATCATACATCATACATAAAATACATTATGAATATTAATGTACTAGGTCCTATATGCTAGAACGATTTTGTACAAATGCTCCTTCTTCCCTAGTGCTACTAGAGCATGGCATGGGTTGCCTGAGCCAGCCAGGAAAACCAGTGACTTGGCAGAATTTATGTCATTGGTTAACATGCATGATGTAGGACATAATTATATTTTTTTTTAAAATAACATCTGTACAGTGTATTATAAAAAATAAGAAATACTTATATAGGCTATTATGTCAATTATGATATCAATATCAATTATCAACTTGATCTATATCAGTATAAGAGTAAGAGTATATATAGATCTATAAATCATATTATTATATTTATGTATATGAATTTAGATCTAGACTAATTACTAAATATGATAAATAATAAATATTAATAATAAATTAATATTATTAATGGTAATCCTGTAGATTAGCGGTCCGGGTCGGTCTCACGACATTCTTTTGTTGTCAATTTAAGACTAGATCAACAACTTAGCTAGATTTTTGGCCCGGAAATAAGGGAGATTATTTCAAAAGCTGCCAACTAAAAATAATTATTTTGTTTACAAATATTGCTAGATCTAGTTCTATATATTATTTTAAAAGAAAACGATTTTTATGCGATTTAAAAAATTTTTAGGGCTAAATTTTTCATATGCAGAGTAATTGTTTTAGTTCTAGCAAGGTATATATTTTTAGGGCTAAATAAATTTTTCATATGCAGAGGTATCGTTTTAGATCTATATCTATTTCCAGATTTATTAGTTAGGCCTATGAATATAATTACCAATGTAATCAATGATCATTTCTTATGTTTTATTTCCGTTTTGTTTTTTCACATCTCGTATTATTAAAAAAAAAAATATAAACTATTAAATTACAGCAATCAAATTAATCAAGAAAAAAAATGGCAGTCAATATACGAAATATATTATATAGATTTGATTGAATCCAGAAAAATAAACAATAACGTTGAAGAAAGAATTGAAGAAATTGTAGAATGAACATAAAGTTAACCAATAATAATACTTTTTGTTTTACTCTATAGCCTAATCTTGAACATACGTTACTTTAAAAATAAAAGAAGAAGTCCACGTATTTCATGTGTCAATTTAGTCATGCATGTTAACAAATGTCTCATCCATTAATGTTTTATGTGTGTGTCACTGTCTATTGGTTTATGAAGTTTTCTTGATGTTTTAATACAGGATGTAAACTTCATTATTTATATCTCCTACTTTAGCACAAGCAGCCAGCAATACTTATTATGCTATGTGCATTCTAGGCAAAATGTGTTGTGTTGTATAGCTTGTGCTAAAGTTGCTGCAGTACTATATAGAACTCAACAACAAAAGATTTTTTGGAAAGTGTTTCAACACACAACACTCCAAATACCTAGTGGCCTTCTTAAATTTCCACTGAATGGTATTTCCAGTGAGAGTATTTCGTTTCAGCAATTATGGTCTATGCCGCCAATTTCTGAAAGTCCGTATACATCTATGTAGTGTTCACAGTCGTCTCTACAAAAATTGCACCAATGTATAGCAGGATGGCTGCCCGGTCGTGTGTTTTACATGTTCATATTTATTGCTGTTCCCGGGTTAAAACCTTACCCGCTCCCATATTCAATTATCCTGTTCTCCATGAGAATGTGGAAGAAGAAAGAACGAGGAAAACTGAACTCTACATAAGGCAAAATTGTCAAACCGATGTTTAACGAGCGACTTAAAATTGTTTGATGTTTTCAAAGTGCCAGTTTCCTGGAGCCAGAGCAGGCCTGCTTTAGGGCAGGCTTAAGCCCGACAGACCAAGTCACTGTATTCACACTGGTGACCAGACAAAAATGTGCAGATCAAATATTTGGAATGTATCATTATTTCCTCGTCATTTTGCAGTAAGCACTTCATATATCGTAGTGTTAAAAACTTTGATGGTGGTGCGATATGGGTGTGTAGTGAGCCGACAAGATCGCCCAGGCCAGCGCTAGACATGTGTATCACCCTCAGTTTCTGGGAGACCAGCGGGGACCTTGTAAAAGAAGACTGTTCACTTAACGGCTTGGCTTGGTTCAGTTCTGTACAGCGAATTACGACGGTTAGTTGCAGAGTATAGTCAAGATACCTCGCGAGTATGAGCGGCATCTTCGATATGGGGTCACGAATGTCACAGTATGAGGCGACATCTTGATGAGAGATCAAGACCGACACAACAGTCTGACGTCAGTCTTGAACAGTGGAACTATAGTGTAAGTCTGGGACGAAGCCAATAGGCCAGTCGTGTAGTTTGATACAGTGGTACTAGAATTGATACGGTGGAACTGGTAGGCTATATACTGTAAAATATTTGTACAGTCAGTGTTACGTGTTGGCTGCTTGGCAATATTACAGTATTAGCTGCAGAGGCGGCCTTAGCAGTGTGCGGGGCTCTGGGCAAATGTAGGCCTAATATGCGACACCCTGAGCCGTACGTCACGCTAATGGGTTCGTCCGCCTCTAACGCTGATTTTTGTTACTAAAATACTACCAGAACACCACTGTAAATCATCAAAAAACAAAATGGCACGCACAGATCATATTGAAGTCGCTAAGGGAATTTTATTGATGTATAGTCAAAATATAAAGGTTACTTTTTACAACCAAATTTATTCAAAACAGTATTTACATCTATAAAATGAATTGAATTGAATTTTATTTTGGCTAATTATCGGCATTTTATGAGCGCGGACCGCTAATCTACAGGATTACCTTATTAATAATAATATAATTATTATGAAAATCTGGGCAAGAAAGACAATCTAATTCTAATTACTATTATATTTCAATTTTATTTCCTTCCTAATGACTAATATTTAGATCTATAGATCTAGTTATCATCTACATGATCTAGAATCTAGATCTATAAAATAAATATAGAATCTAATCAATTCTAATCCTACTAAGATTTTGTTGTACTAGATCTATTTATTAATTTAATTTATCCATAGACAGCATACATCTAGATCCTAGATTGAGGATTAATATGATAATCTAGACCTAGACCTAGATCTATATTACTAGATTTATATTGATCTAGGCTAATCATGGAACGAGATCTTATAATTACTAGATTATGTTTGGGCTAATCTAGCCTAGACTCTACTCTACTCTACTATTCTAGACTCTTGTAAATTTATATATAGGTCTGTTGTCTAGATATATATAGCTAGCTAGACCTATATAAAACATAATCTATGATTTCATTTTGTTATCACTGACACTAATAGATAAATATATTTAAATCTATATAGGTCTGTGATATACTGATATAGATCAAGTTGTGGCTGTCCGATATCTCCCCGCCCCATACCTTTGTATAGATCTAGATCTATACAGGCAAGTGATATCTGGTGTGCAGGAAGTAAACAAAAGTTTTTTTCGGTTTGTTTAAAATATTACTTCCGCATTAGTTTCTAAATCTAGTCTAGATCTAGATCTCTCGATATAGAGAATCTAGATCTATATTCTAGAATAGATTAAAATATATTCTAGATCTATACAATCTAGTTCAAGAATCGTAGACTAGATCTACAGATTCGAGTCTATATATTATATATATAATATATATTAGATTCTTAGTGATTCTAGATACACTACAGAGTAGATTTTTTTTTTGGTTAATTAAATTAAAAATAATTATTTAAATTTAATATAAATATTATAAATATAAAATAAATATTTATTATTTATTTATTATAAATAAATTTAATTATTATTATAAATATATATAATATAGAATAGACCTAGATCTATAATATAAATATTAAGACTAATAATAGTTAATAGTAATTATTTATTATTAGATTATAATCATTATAATTATTAAATCTAAACTGTATTCCATCAACAATTAGATTGTACTACTTTAGTACTAGTCATTGTATGATTGTACCAATGAGTAATTCTTTAAGTCTAACTCAAAGTCTAGAGTGTAATCTAAACTAAATTAGATCCATCTAATCATTCTAATGGACCTCATTCACCATTTGTAAATAAACACATTTAGCCACGTCATAATATTGATGAAATAGTGAAAAATATGTATCACGTGACAGCCTTACGTATTGCGTAATTTGTATAGAACATATCTAATAGAGAAAATGTTGTTTGTTTATGTTTGGTGAATGAGGTCCATTCTAAATTCGAAATCTCTAGTAATCTTCCCAGTCTACCATATCTTGAATCTTGCTTCTTATCTAGTTTAAATTTGCTAAATTAAACTAGGAAGAAGTACTAGATTGTCTAGATCTAGACATACTTACTTAGATCTAGAATCTTGATTGTGTCTCAAGCCTGGTACAGACATTAACTTGTTCTAAATGTTTAGATTTTTTTAGTATAGACTAGTCTCTTTAATCATTATAATTATAATAATAATGGACTATATACTTATAGATCTGTATTTATCATTATGTTATTAATCTAGAATTTTTAAATCTAGATTATGGTAGTATTAGTAGTTGGTAGATTTAATGATAAATAATAATGGCAATGGTTCAACCGTAATAAAGAAGTGCGGCTGTAATGTCTCTGATTCCAAAGATCAAAGATGAGTGCAGTGTTTCATGTGGCATGACATTGTCATACAAACCCACTCACAGTTGTGACCTGCATATTTTCCACAAATGATGCAGATAAAGCCAATGAGAACAGCATTGGCTGCAGGGGGGGTCTATTTAAGTTTTCTTTACGTCTTAATTCCTGTTCCTCTACAATGGCTTTTCTTTGGACCACAAATTTGTGTACTCGTAAGAGCTCTCTCTTTCAGAAACCATCTGCTTCCATGTACTGTATGTCAGTGAGAGCAAAATGGCGCCTGAGTTGACCTTTGTAGCGCATGCGGGGGCACCTCTGTTATGCCGTCCTCCTTTAGGCATACCAAAGAAGATTGCATGCAGCTGTTCCCCGTGCTGGATAAGTGTCCAGCCCAGCACAGCTGTTAAATGGTTATTAGGGCTTTATACTGTCCTCACCAGCCTCAAGTAGAACATGTTGTTTTTTTCCTGCCTGCATATGCCCATTAAACTTGATTGAAACTTTTGAGAAGCCTTAGAGGCCTTCTAGAGAGCACCTGGGTTTCAGAGCAATACTTAGGTGTGGTGAGAACCACTGCTTTGTAGACACTAATTTTTGTAGGCAGGGTATAGATCTTGAGACGGCTTTTAAAGCTCTTCCACGCAACATAGATTGCCAAACTGACATTACTGTAGTACTGGGTCTAGATCTATTTGTAGATTGTAGTTATAAAATTGTTAGGCTGTACTAGAATATAGAAAATATTTGTATTTGATCTATTTGATTTAGTAAGTATATGTATTAAATTCAACCAAGAAAAAAAGTCCACATAAAGTGGGTCATTTAAATTAATTAGGTCATTTATGTTCTATTTTTATTCTAAAAAGATCTTCAACATTACATTGAGGGGCAAACTTGATGGCTGGAATCCCACCGAGGACTAGGTCCAGAAGCTCAAATGCTTCATGGAAAGAAAGATCACCGCTAGAGATATTGCTACATATGGGTTTCTCCAAAGAACGAGCGTAAGAATCTCATTTTAAGATAAGATAAGATAATTTTAATGATCCAATCTAATGGAAATTCAGTTTGATTACAATTGACAACCTCAGCGTAACTACTGTACAAAAACAGTATTGATGAAAAATTCGAACAACATTCACATACTTAATGTCACATATGCCATTCTGGGTTGATTTCTATATTGGTATTACACGAGAGTTATTTTTAGCTTTTCTTTGTCTTGATAGAAATTAAAATCTATTGGCTAGAAGTTGCATCAGTGGGTTGCATCAGTCACATGACAACTTCCGGCCCAGAGTCTGTAATTGCGTGAGATTTTTCAGTCTGTGCGTGAATGTCTTATTGAAAGGTTGTGTTTTCTAACATCTCTAAGTTTTATTAAGGAAGAAGCCTTTGTTATGTTATCATTTTCATCTTGTCGATCTACTATTGTACATAAGCTGTACTTACGTTTTATTCAAATAAAGTTCCAGAGTTTCATTTTCTACAAAGAATCTTTTACAGTGAATTCTAGTTCGACATTAATTTAATTATTTTAATAGAAGATTGAATCCCCGGCATCACAAGGACATTACATCATTCAACATTGAATAACCTTGTGACACTTAAACACATACACATTCACAACCAGCGCTTTATGAATTTGACTTCTATGTACTTCTCGATGACGACAGCTGACCTCATAACACTCTGACTGAAAGTGGGACAACTGAGTTTTTAAATCTTTCAGTTTTAGTCTTAATGGAAAGGAGGCGACCACTTCGTTCAGATCTTATGTAACAGTGGTTTAATGGGTGTAGGTTGTCTTTAAGAATCGTGAGTGATTTGGAAATGCATCTTTCTTGGAAAAGCTCTTCAAGAGATGGTAGCTGTACTTGATTAACGAAGCGTATTATATAGGTCCAGCACATCTTACTTAAATTTCTTTTGAGCACAATGTAAATTTCATAGTTATTGGTCCAGGGATTTTGATATTGAGATAGAACAGATAACATACTATACTTTTCTATATGCACAGACAACTATATGCATCCATAACATAAATTGACTATATGCAAAGATAACAACATACATTGACTATGTGCAGACAACATACTTGACTATGTGTATAGATAACATACAGTTAATTTACATGCACATAACACACATGTACTATATGCACATATAACATTCATTTATTTTCTGCTTGTACAAATATAGTGTGCTAGTTATTTCTCAGTCAAATTCCTATCCGCTGAGGTTCTTACATCTTATATCACCATTATCAACCAACATCACTCTCACAATCATCACCATTATCAGAATAATCTACATATCCGCCGTTAATATCATCATCACCATTATTATTATGATCAGGCTCATCTTCATGTGCATCATCAATATCATCACCATTATTATCAGAATAATCTACATATCCACCGTTAATATCATCATCACCATTATTATTATTATCAGGCTCATCTTCATGTGCATCATCAATATTATCACCATTATTATCAGAATAATCTACATATCCACTGTTAATATCATCATCACCATTATTATTATTATCAGGCTCATCTTCATGTGCATCATCAATATTATCACCATTATTATCAGAATAATCTACATATCCACCGTTAATATCATCATCACCATTATTATTATTATCAGGCTCATCTTCATGTGCATCATCAATATCATCACCATTATTATCAGAATCATCTTTATGTCCACTATCAATGTTATCTTCTTCATCACCATCATGATTACCATGTTCATGTCCTTTACCTTTTCCATCATAATCTCTATTGTTATACTTATTCACTGACCACAAAAGCTGTTTCATTTCAGTTTTCTAAAGTTTAAAACTATTGTTTCAGAGAGAAGGCCCTGGCAGTCACTGGAAATAATGGTGTCCATATTGCATCTGATTGGTAAGTCTTAACATTATATAGTGCTCCATGACCCTTAGGTTAAGGTATGCAGTATGTGTAAATCACTTAGGTCTTTTATGACTTTCATCCCAAAGAATGGCTGTCTGGTCATATAGTACGCGCGCTGGATTGTCGTTTGGAGTTCTCTATGGTCCTGGATTCATACACTGCCTGCTGCCAACCCCCGTTGTCCTGCGGGAGGTTTGGACTAGGAAGTAAATTATCTTCAACTCTGAAGGAAAAAAGCATGTTAAAAATTTAAAAACGTTTGTAATGTGATTTTTACTTTTCTAGACATTTATGTGCTGGCCTCACAATACTCTCATGTGTATTTAAATCTTCATGCAAAGTGCACATTAAGGGTTGTAGCTAGAGTTGCATTCTACTTATCAACATTGAAAAAAACAACAACATCTGTTTATGGGGTTGATTCAAACCTTTCAC
This sequence comes from Biomphalaria straminea, assembly GCA_021533235.1. NCBI lineage: Eukaryota > Metazoa > Mollusca > Gastropoda > Planorbidae > Biomphalaria > Biomphalaria straminea. The sequence continues at coordinate 22,898 of JADKLZ010037769.1, forward strand.
CATCTCAGAAAAGATACTTGGCAAGATGCAAGAAAAAAATGTATCCTAGGAAATCCAACTAATGAATTAAAAAAAACTTTTTTTTATGTAATCTCCAATTCCTTTTGGAACTTCTTATGTGACTAAAGAGCCTAATCCTTGATAAACAGCTGTGGTCACTTGTTGGGCATCTGTAATCACTAGATTCTGTAGCATTTTTGTTTGAGCAAGACTGCTGTGAAATTTACATTTTGTTTGCGTTGTTGACATATTTTAATTAATTCTCAATTGTAAAGCAAATTTGGATTATAAAGATTATTAATATTATTATTACTTAATCTCCTTCCCATAAGATTGAGAGCTGATAAGGAAGATAACCTTTGTTTTATTTTAAGGGAACTAGGAGATTCTCTGAATAACTGGATGAGAATGTATTCTTAAAGCTTATCATTTAAAAAGCTTAATAAATTTTGTGTTTGTTTCGTTGCGCAGGCTGCTGTCTCATGTCAATGACCCCCATCTTGACGATCTTGATGCCCAAGAGTACATCATCTATTTATGTCCCTGTGGAGATTTTTTGAAAAGGCTTGGCATCTACTGGGAGACGTCCATGCAGTCCTGTGGATGGAATGCAGCACACATATACCACCCTCACATTACTCTCTGTTCTTTTTTCAAGGTAGAGGATTACACTTTGGTTTTTGTTATCTCCCTTGATAATTAAATTTGTTTCTAGAACCTATAGTGTCAATGTCGTGATCTGATTATGTGATTTTGATGAGATAATTAAAAAAAAACAACACTTTGTTATTGAAATTATTAATTATTAGTTTTATGAGTTTTAGATAAGATAAGATAACTATATTGATCCAATCTAATAGAAATTCAGTTTGATTACAATTGACAACCTCAGCGTAACTACTGTACAAAAACAATATTGATGAAAAATTAGAACAACATTCACATACGAACACACATACACATTCACAACCAGTACTTTATGAATTTGACTTCTATGTACTTCTCAATGACGGCAACTGACCTGGTAACACTCTGACCGAAAGTGGGACAAAGGAGTTTTTAAATCTTTCAGTTTTAGTCTTGATGGAAAGGAGATGACCACTTCGTTCAGACCTTATGTAACATTTGTTTAATGGGTGCAGGTTGTCTTTAAGAATCGTGAGTGATTTGGAAAGGCATCTTTCTTGGAAAAGCTCTTCAAGAGATGGTAGCTGTACTTGAGTAATATATGATGCTTTTTTAATTAGTCTATTTATTCTAAGTCTTTGTGCCAGTGAAGTATTACCATACTAGCAGGTGATTTTAAAGTTAATAAGACTGCTGATGGTTGCTGTGTAAAAGAGTTTAATTATTGTTTTGTCTATGTTAAATTTTCTTAGCTTTCTGAGATAGAAGAGTCGCTGGTGAATTTTCGTGCATAGATTTTGACAGTTTTGTATTGAACATCATTTTATGAGATTATGGTTCCTACAAGTTATTATTCAATTAAAAATATTCTATTAAAACCACTTGAAACAGCGTATGTGGCTTAAAAATTACATAGGAATAAGAATTTAATAAATAGTTGAGATGCAACCAGCAAAAAAAGTCAGTTTTCACAGTCATCAGCATGTTATAAAAGGACTTCTGATGTGATACTTTAACTCTTTTTCTCCGTAATTATTTACCACATTCTGTTAGAATCAATGTTGGTATCGTTAGTTAGGAGAGAAAGAGTTAATACTAATGGATTGAAATTCACCTTTTTTTTTTTTCTTGGAATTCTCAGATACTTTCTGTGATTTTTACAAACCTTATATCAGCTCATTCTGTCTGTCTCTCAAATCAACTTTGCACAGTTATTCATGGGTGAAAACAATGCATGAAACAAAACAAAATTAACCAATTAGTCAGTTACTTATTGGTAATTAATTATTTTGTTTGATACGAACAAGGGAAATTCTGTGCCATTTTATGTCTGGAGAGATGACCCTTTGCCGTTTCTCATGTGATTAAAGAGGCCAATCCTTGATTGCTGTCACAGGTTGGACAGTAATCACTAGGCAGTGTTGCACTTTCATCCATCTTTCTACATCTAGTGTGTACGCCATCTGCAATGCAGGACCCTTCTCTTTTGCTACCTCCCCGCATGGATCTATTCGCTGCCTCTTTTTCCCAACTGCTAGTGTCAATTTTGAAAAGCTTCATTTTGTGTTTGCATTCATCATATACCTTTGAAATGGGCAACCTGCGGTTTCCCGCCTTCTGTTAGATCACCATTTAGAATAATTGTGAGAGTTGACCTTGTTGCATTCTGCTTAGCATGACCAGGCCAGCCAAGGTGTCTGCTCCTTCTAACAGTGCTGATGTCTTGTCACCCTGCTCTTTGCAGCAACAAAGAAAATTAATCTAACTATTCAGAGATATGGATGAATATGTGGGGTTTTGCCCCCTTACATAATTGTACACATCACTTTTCCCATCCCCAATTATTTATCGTACCTAATAAAACCTAAATCGATTAAAAAATTAACCAACAAATTATTCAATAATTATTTTGTTTGATATAAAAAGAAAGTAACTTTATTGAGATATAGTTATAAATGTGAACTTCTTCTCGTCAGATAATCTTTTTTTTTTTAAAATAATTTATATTTCGTTTTTTTTTTTTGTTTCAGTTTCCTAACACCAAAGTTTCAGTCATTGATTCTGTGATCACTTGTATCAAGCAAGAGCTTTTACAATGGCCAACATTAGGCACTTTCAAGTTGGAGCTCTTCACACAAAGCAAAAACTTCATCGGTTACTTTGTCTTGAGTCCGTATCACCAGTTCATAGAAAAACTAATGATTCGTGTCCAACATGAGTTTTCGAAAGCAGGTAGAATTTTTTTTTTATTCATTTGCAATTAGTTTATACAAAACTTATGGATTAAGAGGCTGTCAAAGGTTTTTGATGTAAATGTTCCTCATGACATAATGGTCTTTAGCTATTGCTATTTATAAGTTATGGAGGCGTGGTGGCTGAGCGGTAAAGCGCTTGGCTTCTGAACGGGGGGTCCCGGGTTCAAAACCTAATGTAGATTTTTATTTTGGGATCCTTGGGCGCCTCTGAGTCCACCCAGCTTTAATGGGTACCTGACATTAGTTGGGGAAAGTAAAGGCGGTTGGTCGTTGTGCTGGCCACATGACACCCTTGTTAACCGTAGACCACAGAATCAGATGACCTTTACATCATCTGTCCTGTAGACCACAAGGTCTGAAAGGGGAAAGTTTTTTAATTTATAAATTATAAGTTCCTGGGTTTGAAAAGATTTTAAAATTTGGGTCCACCCACCTCTACTTGTTACCTGAC
>JADKLZ010037770.1:0-26308 GCA_021533235.1 Biomphalaria straminea
TTATCTTTAGTTTAACATTTATCTTTAGTTTAACATTTATCTTTAGTGGGTTGTGTGACTGAGAGGTCAAACCCATTTAATTATGGCTAGCTATAAAAAAAAGTAATTAAAAAATCGTATGTGTCAGTTGTCAGTCTTTTCCTAATCCTAAGTCACTTCTGGAGGTGACTTGTACCACCGAAGGTGACTTGTGCAGCTTCATGCCGGTACTGTTTAACATTGCGTTTGTGAAATTGTAAGAGTAGTCTATATAGAGGAAAGATTTCTTGATAAATTAGAATTACCACAACTAAATACAAATATTTGTATTCTTTAAAAAGAATAGTAAAGTATTTATTCAGAGTAAATCACAGTCTTTTAACATTTATTTGGATTGAAATGTTAACTGATTTTTCCTATTTGTCTTTTAAAAGTGGTTTGCTGTTTGAACAAGTATATTTATCTTTGTTTTTTGTCGATGACTGAACACGATTTATAAACTTTTTGTCTTAAAGTATGTTAGTTTGAGATGGTGACGTCATTGAATGAATCCTGTTTAATTTAGATGTCATAGGTGCAAGTGCAGGATGTTTGTATGTATGCATGAAATATAATGAATTATTCTTTTTTTTATGACTTTGTGCCTACTGGGAGGCTTACAGTAATGTGCCTACTGGGAGGTTTACAGTAATGTGCCCTTCAGGGAGGTTCACAGTAATGTGCCAACTGGGAGGCCTACAGTAATGTGCCTACTGGTAGGCTTACAGTAATTCTAAGAAAATAAAATGTTTTGACTTAGTCCAGCCTCGGAATGTGATTGTAATGGTATAATGCATTATGTTTTTTGCTTAGTTCATCTCATTGGTTGTGTTGAGCCTATCCATTTAATACAAAATAATAAGCCAGTTAAAACTATTTGTCATTCATTGCTTCAGAGCTGTTCACCTTTTTCTTGTAAGGCCAAGACATATATTTGATTTGTTCACATTTTTCATTTCCTGGTTGACCCTAAGCATAAACACAGATCCAGTTCTAAAAAAAAAAAACCAACTATTCTTTTTGTCTTTAGCTCTGTATTTAACATGAAAATCATATAATTCCCAAACCAGCATGATTTTAAAACCCCATCTTTCTTTCCCATTCTACTAGGTAGTTATTAGGCCTACTTGGGCTGTACCTAATGCAAGAGGAGACAGCTTGTTCCACTGTTAACAGAAATTTTGTTTTTTGTCTCAAGGTGTGTTATCTTAATAAGGACAATATATATCTTTTTAAGTGCTGCCTTGTACAGCCATTGCCCCTAGCCTAAAGTCTTTATCTCACTGGCAATAGACATTGCTGATGATGGAATGCTTCACCACAGAACACATTCAAATTGAAAATTAATAAACATGATTACTTCCTGAGACAACTATTTAATAAACATAATTACTCCCTAAGACAAAAATTTCATAAAAACAATTACTCCCTAAAACAACTATTTCTTAAAAACAATTACTCCCTAAGTCAACTTTTTCTTAAAAAACAATTCCTAAGTCAACTATTTCTTAAAAACAATTTCTACTTAAGACAACTATTTAATACTTTTTCTTATCATAAAAAGCTTATTTTTTCCTCTCTAAAATTTCAATACTCTTCAGGAAGTTGATGTGTTTTGTGATGTTCTTCCAATAATGTGCCAACTGAAAACTGTTCTTAAAAATCAAATGACTGAATTAAACACACTTAAAAATCCAAAGTGTCCTTTTTTTTTTATTGATAACCAAAACATGTTAGTTAGCTGTACATCCATTAGTAGGAATATTGTAGTGCAATCCATTATAGCAGATATAATATATAGATGGAATGTAGTTAATAAATAACAGTCAAGCAAACAGTTGTCTTTGAAATTATATATAGCTGTATATCATTGGAGAAAAGTGTGTTTTGTTTATTTGCCAGAGTAAATTTATTTCAAAGAATTAACATTACATGATATTTGATATTTTGTTTTTTTTGCACATCAGCACAATTTAGTCCATAATCCCTCAATGGTTATTCCCCTTTTATATCTCAAGATCTAAATGTTCTACAACTAAGTAAAAGTTATTAAAATTAAGGTCCATTCATAGCTCAAATAGTAAAAATGTATATAATTTAATAAAAATCTGTTGTAAATGATTGGACTCGGTAGATTGTATGTCCTATGAAGGTGGTTGTACCCTGAGAGAACAGTGACAGGATGAATGGAGAGTTTTGTCAACTCTAAAACTTAGCACTTTGTGTTTAGAGGGAATAAAAAATAAGAGTTGGCATTGATTACAAATGCCAGATTAAGCTCTTTATTTTTGTAAAAAAAAATTCAAATTTCTATAATAAGAATTTAGAATAGCAAAAAAAACAAAAAAAAAAACAAATATTATAATCAACTCAAATGCAGTTAGGTTTTTTTCTCCCGTTATATTTTTCACTTTGTATATACAGATATAACTCTTTTAGCTCAACAAAATCACAGGCAAAAACAGACAGTCAATAATATTCACAATGTCCTTCATATATGGTCAATATAAATATAGCTCTTGAAATGCATAGGATGTGCCAGTGTAGAGAGAAAAAAAAAATCACATAAGCGATATATAACCTTTGTTGGCTTACAATAAACATGTCACATACAAGGAATGTTACTCAACAAGGGAGTTTACCAGTAAATACTTATGGATCACAGCAGAAAAACATGAGAACTGATACTGAAGTAGACAAGGTAACAGATGGTAGCCGTTTTCTTGAAGTAATTTCAATGAACTGAGCGTTGGTGAAAAGGAGGTTAAAATGATAACAAGGGCAAAGCTGCTACTTGAATTAAGGACATGACTTGGTTTGAAAAAAACAACTCACAATTAACAGTTAAAACTATTTTCATATGAAAATGTCCAATATATAATTAAAATAATCTTATTTTCTAAATAATAGAAAAAAAAAACATCAACACAAAACCCAAAGCAGGATTTTAAAAGTTTGTGTTGTGATCTAAAAATAGACTTGGTTGACTTGTGTACCACTTTGTGGGCAAACATAACTTAAAGATTTGACACAAACATTCTCAATATCCAATTTGTAGTAGTCCATTTCAGCACTTAACACAAAAAAATAATAATTTTAAATTGACTTTTCATTAGAAAGAAAATAAGCAAAATTTTTCACTTCAGATTTCAGCAGAAAATGTCAAATTTTTATCAACACATAGTTGCTTAACACTATTACCATCAGAGGGCAAGCAATAAACTCTGGACACTTGAAAGAGTCAAGAAACAAAGTTACTTTAAATGATTAGCAATTCTTCATGTCATGATAGCTCAGAATCATTTAGCACTGAACATAACACTAGAAACAAGCGTAAAATAAACACAGACTGAAAGCTGAGTAGCTCCTAAGACTCAGGGCTGAAAAAACAAACACTTTAACCCAGTTTTGACTAAATAAAAACCTAAGCTTGAAAGGTTTCCACCTAGCTTGAAGTAAGCTTACTTATGATAGAGCTACCACAATTTTTAGAATCTTATTCAGTCAAGTAAATAGGCCAAACACATAGGATTAGTTATTGTTACATAATGGAAAAAAGCAAAAAAAAACAACAATAAATGCAGATATATTTTAGCAGAGAAAAAAAAGGAAATAGTCTTTCATGATTAGCATCAAGACATTAGTCTGTTTCGTAACTTATTTTCAATGACAGATTAGTTTAAAATGATGGAGCAACATTTTGACAATTCAGTAGAAAAAAACAAAACAATTTGTTTAATTTCCAAACTTTAAAAACAAAAAATATAATAATTAAGTAATTTTTTAACAATTAGTATAAATATATTATTAACTCTTTCTCTCCCTAATTATTTTCCATGTTCCAATGGAATTATACATTTTGGTTATTTGTATTTCACTATCCTGTTATTAAACTTCAATAACTTTTTTTTGTTTGTAATCAGAAAACATGATATTTGGTATAGAATTAAAGTGGATTGCTTGCTCTTTTTACACAATGCAAATTTAAATTCATTACAAAAATTGATATAATTTAATGGGTTCAAATCAATGTTTTTATCGTCAATTAAGAGAGAAAGAGTTAAATTAAATTCATGTTGCTGCTAACCAAAAGAAGAGCAAAATCATGTTTTTAGTTTTTCTTAAAAAATATTGATCATAGTCATTGATTCACACAATTGTTTGTTTAAAATAATATTGATATGGTTATTAAGAAATTTTAAATAGGAACAACAAAATGTATGCATACATTTGAATACTACACTTTTAAAATAATCCATTTTAATATATAAGTATAATTTTGTTTAATCCACTTCCTTACACGTTTTAGGTTCTGTTTTTTTTAATGATGACTAAACAAGATGGCGTTTCTAACACCAACCGCGATGTTCAAACATTTCAAATGACACTTTTATTAGATGTAGGAGGTAGTTTTCTTTGTTTAAAGGTAGACTTTGTGGTTGCTGACATTTATTAACAGACTTTTTTTTTTTGCGATGTTCAGTTTATACTTTTTTTTTTCAGTTATGGTACTTAAGATATCTAGCAGTCTTTTACACAGTCTACCTATTTACACAATATTAAAAGCTGGTAACAGAGATTGATATCAATTTTAAAGATGTAAGGATGTTTCGTTGATGCCATTCACCTCTTGTGTATTCAGAATTAATACATACAAGTGTTCAGACAATAAGTTAAGTTTTTAAACAAACAAAACAATATTTCTTGAGCAGTGGATTAGGCTCATCAGTAAAATATCACAGCATTACTTTCCAGTCAAATTCATGTAGCGGGGGTATTGGAGGCTCCACAAACTGCCATTTGTTTGTTTTGTCAGAGTAGGCCAGACAGCAGAGACAGCAGTAGGTGAAGCTGGGGAGGATCAGGTGCATCTCCTGGGAAGTTCTGGGGTTCTTCCCCCTGAGGCGTCTGGTGAATGTATCTAAACTGCCGGCGTGGGCAACGATGAGTACATCTCCTGATTTAATGAAGAAAACAAGAAAAACGTTTTTAAAAAAATATTAAAAAAAAAAAAAGAAGACAATACCTCCATTATTAGTCATCGAATCTGTGACACCGTCAGCTGCTAGAACTAACACATTTCCTGATTTGGCCAACGAGGGGGGCATATTTATGTGATTATTTATTGGTATGTTCATTACATAGACATCTAGATCTAACACTAGACCTAAAGTTCTGATTTAGAACTATTAAGATCTATAAGTTTTGTAAGAATCACTGTGAAGTTTTAGTACATTATTTCACGTGACCCCACTAACAGAGTTACAACCTGCATTATTTTGTCATAGGCAAAGCTGTTGTCTGTTTGGGGTCTATTTAAGTTTTCTTTTAGTCACCCGCTATAATTGTGACGTTGTAACATTGCATGCAAGCAAATGAATGACTAAATTACTAATGGATGGTGCTTAGGGATTGATGTTTTCATATATATACTGTAAGGGAGATGATTCTTGAACTAGCAGACCCAGAAAATTGCAGACTAAATGAATTGTACATAAATATTTTTCAAAGAGGTCTATAATATGAATATTGACAAAAAGAAATGTCTAGGGCATGGTAAAAGCTGCTTTAAGCTCCTACTAGACAATATGTTGAAAATGTCCATTTTTTCTAGAGCTGACATGCTTCTAATAAAGAAAGGTATAGATTTATGCACACAAGTTTAATATATCATCTACTATTAGTCTACCTAACAAAAATATAAAAGATAAAAACTACCAAAGAAAATAAATGAGACTTTTAGTGTAGCTAACTCACTAACGAGAACATTCTTGTTTGTTAATCTAAGCCCATCATTTTAATTAGAGAAATCAATTTCGACCATCAATCCTTCTTAAAAGGAAATGATGGTTTGGACCAGTGATGCCCAAAATACGGCCCGCGGGCCAGAACCGGCCCGCGATGTGGTTCCGTCCGGCCCGCCGAAACGTTGGTACAATGTGTAGAAACCCCTCCTGCAAGCAGAAAATGTTTAAAAGTAAACAGATTTTTTACTTTTTTATGGAACATGATAATAAACCAATATATTTGTTTTATTTAAGAAAGTGTGGCTGTTTAAAAAACAACAACATATAAACGGCATTGTAAAACAAAATATGACGTCATGCTTGGTTTGAGCCGCGAATAAAAAGATACTGAAACTACGCCTAGAGATTGTAGGATCCATGGGAATATTTACCAAAAAAGAGACATGAAAACGAGTCTGCAAGCTACAATGCTACTCACATTTTAAGCCATATCACATTAATTACTTAAATTTCGGATCCAAGGGTTTCTAACCAAATAATTTCAGATCAATTTAATTTCGTTTTCGTATATTTTCGATGATGTGGCCCGCGACACGAGTATTGGAAATTAAAATGGCCCGCAGGTCGAATTAGGTTGGGCATCACTGGTTTGGACGATTTTTTGACATGTGTTTAGATTTACAGATAATGAATATATTATTCTTTTATTTTGTTTTCAATAATAACTGATATTTTCCGAACATAATTTTTCTGCGCTTCCAAAATGGTCAGAATTTCACCGGGGTTCAAAGGTCATGTCAGAATGGAATACTACCTACTTAAGAAGACTAGGCTTACATGTGGAAGTAAATCTGACCAGGTTGTTCAAACCATCTAAGTCATTAGCCCAACTAACTCTTTGACCCCGCAACGACGCTCACATTGTAGATTCTATCCAGATATAAAGCTATAAATTCCATCCAAACATGGAAAATAATTTCGGTGTCAAAGAGTTAAAGAGAACAAAGTAATGAAAAAATTAATATTCTAAATTTACCTTCTTCATAAGATTTAAAAATATGCTGAGTCAATTGATGACACCTGTCATAGTAATCCGACACAGTTTCATCCAACTGGAAGTCTTTCATTTCAAGATATGGCCTAGAAATACGACACAAAAGACAATGAATGACCAATAAATAAAAAAAAAACATATTATATAGTGTTACGTGCGCATCATAGTGTAAATGTGGAATCGTGCAAATGCGTGTTGAATGGAGGGGAACCGAGATGAAAGAAGAGAAACAGAGAGTGTGAACAATGTTACGAAGATTAAATTATCTATAAACTATGACTGTCGTTTTGTGTTATTATTGTATTAAAAGAGTTTTATCATATAACAAGATGTAACACAAAATACTTGGAAGAGCAGATGAACAATTGTTGTCAATACAACTACAGACTCAAATCGTGATCATGACTCACTTTATAATGAACGGTCTAATAATACGTAAATGATGCTAAAAATATTAATTTAAGATCAAATTACATTTATAACACTAGTGAAGATATCTCTTGGAAAGACCACACAGCAGTTCCCCCTTCTCCAAGCAGCTGATCTATCCAAAGGCAAGGAAAGTGCCAATAAAGTTTGGGGTCAACACTATCGCAAGTTCTGCCTGTGTGCTGCAAGCTACCTAAGGGTGTCAGCCTCGTAATTATTAATATAATTAATACACAAGTGAGAGACAAAAGGAATTAAACTTTGTTTCAACTCTACTGGAACTTGTTTTCTATTTCAACAAATTTAACTTAGCACAAATAGACCAGTCTATCTCAAATCACTCTGCCAATCATATTTAAAATGGTCAAGCAGTTAAGTTATAAAATGACAGCACATGAGTTAAGTCAGTACATGTTGGATGAGTTAAAACACAATTTGCATATATGTGTTAAGTCAGTATATGATAAGTGAATTAGACTTAGAACATGACATCACATGTGTTAAGCACATTACAGTACGCATTGGATGATTCAGTTTTAAGTAAGTAAATTATGGGAGATTTAGAACCACACAGCACATGTGTTAAATCAGTACAAATTGGATGATTTTAAGCAAATCACATCACAGCACATATGTTAAATTAGTACAAATTGGATGAGTTAGCACATCACAGAACTTAAGTCTTCAGTAAGTAAATTATGGATGAGTTAGAACCAGACAGCACATATGTGAAATCAGTACAAAATGGATGAGTTAGCATATCACAGCACAAATGTTAAATCAGTACAAATTGGATGATTAAGCACATCACAGCACATATGTTAAATCAGTACATATTGGATGATTTAGCACATCACAAGAGGGCGTGGTGGCTGAGCGGTAAAGCGCTTGGCTTCCGTACTGGAGGTCCCGGGTTCAAATCCTGGTGAAGACTGGGATTTTTATTTCGGGATTTTCGGGCGCCCTTGAGTCCACCCAGCTCTAATGGGTACCTGACTTTAGTTGGGGAAAAGTAAAGGCAGTTGGTCGTTGTGCTGGCCACATGACACCCTCGTTAACCGTGGGCCACAGAATCAGATGACCTTTACATCATCTGCCCTATAGACCACAAGGTCTGAAAGGGGAACTTTTTTTTAGCACATCACAAAACTTAAGTTTTAAGTAAGTAAATTATGGGTGAGTTAGAACCACACAGCACATATGTTAAATCAGTAAAAATTGGATGATTAAGCATATCACATCACATATGTGATGACTACAGAAAAAAGATTGGATAATATTCACTGAGCATGTATAATGAAAGATTCCCTATATAAAAATAATGTTTAAAAGAATCTATTAGAAGACTTCATCTCATCACAGATAGAAAGTGCCTTACTTGTAAAGAAGGTTTTTAAAAGAATCTATTAGAAGACTTCATCTCATCACAGATAGAAAGTGCCTTACTTGTAAAGAAGGTTTTTAAAAGAATCTATTAGAGGACTTAATTTCATCACAGATAAAAAGTGCCTTACTTGTAAAGAAGGTTGACATTAAATCCACAGTTGGCCAACTGATCTGGGGTCAGCAAATTGGGCATCCCATTTTTGTACCAGCCTAGCCACTCAAAGGCAGCTGGCTCAATACATAGCTCTGTGTTGTTGTCCATACCTAAAGGAATAGAGAAACAATACAAGTTAATGCCATGATACCTCTACAAAATAACTAGAGGAATAGAGAAACAATACAAGTTAATGCCATACTAACATGACAATTAATGCAAACCTATAGTCGATGCCAAACTAACTTCTAAAAGTAATTAACAACAGGGCTAAGCTTAACTGTTCAACTATTCTATCCAAGCGGCGCTGCATTGATTCCTACCATCAATAACATTTTGAGCTGTCTGTACACATCGCAAGGAGGGAGAGACAAACACATGCTTGATATCTACATTGGCAGCCTTGAAAGCATCCCCTGAACGAGTTACAAAGAACCTTTGAAACATCAACAGACTAAAAAATACTAAAAATAAAAGTCAAGGAATTTATTTATCACTATTCAAAAACAAATGTTTAAATTGCTTCTTAAATATATTCATGTGGGGTATGGTATCTGAGTGGTAAAGCACTTGGCTTCAGAACTGAGAGGTTCCAGGTTCCAATCCCAGTGAAGCCTGGGATTTTAATTACAGCCCTGTGTCCACTAAGCTCCAATGGGTACCTGACTTAAGCTGGGGAAAGTAAAGGTGATTGGTCATTGTTCTGGCCACATGACACATAACCATTGGCCAAAGAAACAGATGACCTTAACATCATCTATCCTGTAGATCATAAGAGTTTAACAGGTTACATTCCTTTTTTTTTCTAAATATATTTTTTTAAAAGTCTGTGTTTGTCTTACCAGTTGGACACCAGTTTATTTACCCACAGTCTATTTGCCCACAGTCTATTTACCCACAGTCTATTTACCCACAGTCTATTTACTTTTTGGGCTGGGAAGGTGTGGATTAATTTTTTTTCTAGAGTTGTTTATCCTAATGCTCTTAGATCTAAATAGGCCTAACTGTAGATTTAAATCTAGATTCTAATAATATGCCTACTGACTAGAATCTATTATACACTTTGGCATTTCTAAGGTTTAAGCTATACAAAGGATGTACTTGATGTTCCTACAGTTTAAAAAATTATCGTTTGCCGCTAATGAATTGATTTAAACCACTAAGCTCATCAGATTCCCACTAGAAACTAACAGAAATTAAACTTCACCACATGCCTAGAAAGAAATACAGAACAACCCCATTCATAATACTGCATAGAAGCTTTTGGCAAAAATGTTTAGCAAAATTTCCGAAAGCTGCTACATTTAAGTGCAGTGATATGGTTCCAAAACTTCTACCAGCATATTGCTTTACCAGTCCCTCTTCAAATGTAGACTGACTGTTAATTGCATCCTTTTTTTTTTAATGATCAAAGTTGATATGACATGGTCAGAAAACAGGCATGTGCGTTTCAACCACTACCACATGTTGAAAAGTTTTTAATATTTTAAATGAACTTGTTTAGCTTGTAATAAAAAAAAAAGTTAAACTGTGAATTTAGCTAACTTTTTGTTTTCTGTTTAAACTTTGGCTTTGATTACAATTTTTTTTTAGTTGAACTAAAAATTTTCCCAGCTTTTGCCCATCACTAAGCATAGGAAATAAAAAGTGTGCTTTGATTTTTGGTACAATTGATTTCAAAAATGACCTACTAACAGAAATAAAAGAAAGATTAGCAGGAGGCAACAGAGCATTTTATAGCACCCATCATCTACTCAAGAGCAAAACAATTTCAAGGAAAACCAAGAAAATAATATACAAAACCATCATAAGGCCAGCAGTAATGTATGGAAGTGAGACCTGGACACTGACCAAGACATCTGAAAATTTACTCAATACTTGGGAACGGAAAATCCTCAGGAAAATCTATGGTGCCATACAGGATGAAACAGGGTGGAGGACACGCACCAACCATGAGATTTATCAACTATATGAGGACCCACCAATAGTGACTGAAATAAAGAAGAACAGACTAAGTTGGGCAGGACACCTTGAAAGAATGCCAGACAACAGGGGAGCGAAGATCGTATACCGACAAAAACCAAAAGGCAGGCAACCCAAGGGCAGACCCCGAATGCGTTGGATTGATGATGTGGAGGCAGATCTGCAACAGCTTGGGGTTAGGGCATGGAGACGAAAGGCCCAGGAGAGATCCGAATGGAAGAATGTGTGCAAGCAGGCCAGAGCCCTCCAAGGGCTGTAGCGCCACTGGGATGGATGGATGGATGACTTTTATTTTTGAGAGCGAAAATCATATACCGACAAAAACCAAAAGGCAGGCGACCCAAAGGCAGACCTGTAGAAGTAGATCTGCTTGGGGTTAGGGCGTGGAGACAAAAGGCCCAGGAGAAATCTGAATGGAAGGATGTGTGCAAGCAGGCCAGAGCCCTCCATGGGCTGTAGCACCACTGGGATGGATGGATGGATGCTTTTTTTTTGTGTCTTTCTATTACAGGGCTTCTCAACCTGTGGATTGCGACCCTCTTGGGGGTCGACTGACGATTTGCCAGGGGTCGTCTAACACCATCGAAAATATGGATTGTTCTTCTATTCTTCTATTGCTTATTTGTGTGTGTGTGTGTGTGTGTGGGGGGGTCGCAGCAGAGTGGGGGACTGTAAAAACGGGTCGCCGAGCATAAAAGGTTGAGAAACCTGTTCTATTACATCAGGTTGTGTACGTGTAAGTTATGGCTCAATATTTTAGTATTATAAGTCTTCTGTCCTGAAGTGATTTCACAAATGCTGTTCCTCTAGTCAAATGTGATGTTATAAGTTTTCTCTTAACAACTGACCTTTTACAATTATTCATGCAGATTTCAAAACATTTAAAAATACAGTTTGAGGCTTACATATTACAAAATCCTGGACACAATGATGTATTAGATTACAATTACCAAATAAGCATTTATGTTTTTTTGGATCAGCAGAGATGTCAACTTTAAAAAATAAGTGTTTTTTTTTTTTCATTTCACCCAGAGTGACAACAAATTAGATTTTTAAACAAAATTCTTATAGTATGATAATATATTATAATTGAAGCTAGAAAAAGAAAAAAAAATTACCAGAAGGTAAAAAGTGAAGCTTAAAACAAAAAAAAGCTAATTAAGTACCAGTAGCTCTAGCTTGGAACATTCCTATCTCTGTGAGTGGACTGTCCCTAAGGAAATCACTCACTGAATCTCTTTGAAGCATCTTTTTAGGAAGGTTCAAGTCTTTTTGGGTATAATGACCTGATGGAAAATGTTGAATACAAAACCATTTATTCAATGCTGTGTGAAATTTGTTTAAAATATGGTTTTCATTAAATGAAAGAAATGTGAAATTATACCAATGTAACTAAAGAAAATGATTTTGCTAGAATTTTTCCCATTGTTGGTCATTGTCACAAACATTAATATATGGAAGTTGCAACAGGGTAATTACTTTTAAAAAATCTGAAGCAAATGATGCTCATATATTATGTTTCTGTTGAACATCTATCAGTTATGATTCTTTCAGGTACCAAACTTAACCTAAAAGAGAGTTTAAAAAAACATACCACTATCATCAAAACATCTCTTAACCCAGCCTTTTCCAAAGGCGAAATCACAGCGCTCACCATGTCGCATCACAAACAACCTTCTGGTGTAAGAAACACCATTTTCACATTTAGCAGACACAGATGGCTGTCTTGAAACCTTTGATTGGGTTAGGTTGTTACGATGTTTAGAGGCCATTTGACTCTAAAGTAAAGAGAAAATAATTACAGGTAAATAAAAAGTTAGAAGAGCTACTTCACACATATGTCACACACACATGTTAACACACATCATTATTGATTAATCTAGATTAAAATTACAAGTAAATTCTCTTAGATCTAGAAATAAAGACTAGATTAAGTCTAGAAATCTAAAAACAAAAACTGACTGAAGACTTAGATCTATAATTAGTATATTTAGTAATAGTCTCCAATCTGAATTCCATTTAAACAGAGTGGTTCCCAAACTATAGTTATTTTGATTTTTTTGGGGTCAAAGTACCTAAATCTAGCTTTTCCTATTGATTAATTGTACTAACTATTTACTAAAATTTACATCTAGATTGACTAGTGGTATAGTGATAGTAGTATTAACGTATAGATGTAGCTTTAAATCTGCAGGAGGTTTGGGCTAGAATGTAGATCTTGAGAATGTCAATCAATCTAGATTCTAATTATTTGATATATTCTGTAGGAACATTTGAAACATTGTAGATCTAGGCAGAGTATATATATTTATAATGTATAGAGTATATATATTTATAATGCACATAATATATAAAACAAGGAATATTTATGCATTTTGGTAGGACTCTTTTTGAGTGAGTTTTCTTTCATAAAAGTAAAGTAAAGTTCCCCTTTCAGACCATGTCAGCACGGTTAACGAGGGTGTCATGTGGCCAGTCCAATGACCAACCACCATTACTTTCCCCAACCAATGTCAGGTACACATTATATAGCTCCTCCTTCGTGTTCGAAGATGAGCACATTTCTCAATTCCTATGGACTCAAAGATGGCTGTATAGTCCAATCTTCGCTTTGAAAAGCCGGCCGCATATGTGGCATGGGTGAGTTTTGTCAGTTGCAGGTGGGCCTGCTTTTTCTCTCTGCTTTCTGTTGGTTTTGCGCTCTATCGCACTGGCCACTCTTCGTGCTTCAAAACTTGAGACTCCGAGACTCACAGCTTCTCGCCATGCGGAGCCATCTTGAGCTAGTGCTTCCCAGCCATGAGCTCTTGAGGGTGTCTTTGTAGCGCTTGTATTGGCCGCCTTGGGAGCGCTTTCCTGTACATAACTCTCCATACAGAAGTCTATTGGGAAGGTGATTTTCTGGCATGCGGACTACATGACCCGCCCATCGTAGTTGGGACCTTTTTACTGTCGCATTAATACTGTGCATGTTGGACAGCTTTAAAATTTCTGTGTCTGGTATGTGGTCAGACCAACACACCTTATGGATACTCCTTAGACAGCGTAGGTGGAAGGAGTTTAGCTTTTTGGTGTGGCGGGAGTACAAGGTCCATGACTCTGATGCATATAGGAGTGACGGTCGAACTACAGCACTGTAGACTTTCAGTTTCGTGGTTAAACTGAGTCCTCCTCCTTTGCCACACTTGCTCTTGAAGTCTGCCGAAGGCAGCACTGGCACGAGCAATACGGAAGTCAACCTCATCATCTAGGTTGGCGCTTGCTGATATGGTGCTTCCCAGATAGACAAATTTTTTGACATTTGCTAGTACAGGTACACATTAGAGCTGGGAGGACTCACAAGCACCCAAAGAGCTTTCTTTTCTATCTTTATGATATTTTTTTATGTGGATTTGTTTCACATTTCTAGTTTTAGATTAGACATCAATGTCTTGTTTTTATAAGGTGCCAGTGTTGGCATTCTTCTTCTTCTAGCCAGCTTTATTGCTGCTGAGCTGTGAGCTCTTTTGCAGAATGTGCCAAGGAAAAAAAGTGTGCTGTTTTTTTCAGTTGCTCAGCACTGCCATAAAGGGTGTTGGTTATGTTGGGCTGTAGTGAAAGTAGGGTCTGCCTAAGGTGGGTTAGAGAGGGGCATTCAAAGAGGATATGGTTTAGTTTCATAAGGGTGGGCGCAGTGTCTGCAAAGGGGGAATTGTGTGGAGTTTATTTTGTTTAGATGGTAATTTAATAGAGGTGTGTGTCCTGTTCTTAGTTGGAAAATTGTAGATTGTTCTTTGCGGGGGAGGAAGTTAATACTGTCCAGGTGTTGGCATTAAGAAGTAGCAGTTCAATCCTTGACTGCCATTGTCAGTGTAGATGTTGCATTGCTCATTCTGGATGACGACTGCCAGTGTTGGTGCTTCATTGTCAGCTCAGAAGTGTCCTCAGTCAATCTTGAGTCCCATCCTTCATTGACAGTTTTTGAGGTCACATTTTCCAGTACAGGATTGTTGATGCCAGCTGTGTATCAGATGATGTTCTTAAAGTCACTGCAAGTATTGTTCCATTGATTCTACCATTGTCAAAGAAGGATGTTACTGTGATCCATGTTGACAAGTTATCAACAATAAAAGTGGCGCTTAAATTTTACTTATTATTAATTAAAATAATAATGTTCTAAATGAGAAAAAAATGTAAAATATAATTCTAAGAACTGTGTTTATGTTATTTTAACACCTGGATATTATTATTTTATTCATTATATGTATTTATTTATCATACATCATACATAAAATACATTATGAATATTAATGTACTAGGTCCTATATGCTAGAACGATTTTGTACAAATGCTCCTTCTTCCCTAGTGCTACTAGAGCATGGCATGGGTTGCCTGAGCCAGCCAGGAAAACCAGTGACTTGGCAGAATTTATGTCATTGGTTAACATGCATGATGTAGGACATAATTATATTTTTTTTTAAAATAACATCTGTACAGTGTATTATAAAAAATAAGAAATACTTATATAGGCTATTATGTCAATTATGATATCAATATCAATTATCAACTTGATCTATATCAGTATAAGAGTAAGAGTATATATAGATCTATAAATCATATTATTATATTTATGTATATGAATTTAGATCTAGACTAATTACTAAATATGATAAATAATAAATATTAATAATAAATTAATATTATTAATGGTAATCCTGTAGATTAGCGGTCCGGGTCGGTCTCACGACATTCTTTTGTTGTCAATTTAAGACTAGATCAACAACTTAGCTAGATTTTTGGCCCGGAAATAAGGGAGATTATTTCAAAAGCTGCCAACTAAAAATAATTATTTTGTTTACAAATATTGCTAGATCTAGTTCTATATATTATTTTAAAAGAAAACGATTTTTATGCGATTTAAAAAATTTTTAGGGCTAAATTTTTCATATGCAGAGTAATTGTTTTAGTTCTAGCAAGGTATATATTTTTAGGGCTAAATAAATTTTTCATATGCAGAGGTATCGTTTTAGATCTATATCTATTTCCAGATTTATTAGTTAGGCCTATGAATATAATTACCAATGTAATCAATGATCATTTCTTATGTTTTATTTCCGTTTTGTTTTTTCACATCTCGTATTATTAAAAAAAAAAATATAAACTATTAAATTACAGCAATCAAATTAATCAAGAAAAAAAATGGCAGTCAATATACGAAATATATTATATAGATTTGATTGAATCCAGAAAAATAAACAATAACGTTGAAGAAAGAATTGAAGAAATTGTAGAATGAACATAAAGTTAACCAATAATAATACTTTTTGTTTTACTCTATAGCCTAATCTTGAACATACGTTACTTTAAAAATAAAAGAAGAAGTCCACGTATTTCATGTGTCAATTTAGTCATGCATGTTAACAAATGTCTCATCCATTAATGTTTTATGTGTGTGTCACTGTCTATTGGTTTATGAAGTTTTCTTGATGTTTTAATACAGGATGTAAACTTCATTATTTATATCTCCTACTTTAGCACAAGCAGCCAGCAATACTTATTATGCTATGTGCATTCTAGGCAAAATGTGTTGTGTTGTATAGCTTGTGCTAAAGTTGCTGCAGTACTATATAGAACTCAACAACAAAAGATTTTTTGGAAAGTGTTTCAACACACAACACTCCAAATACCTAGTGGCCTTCTTAAATTTCCACTGAATGGTATTTCCAGTGAGAGTATTTCGTTTCAGCAATTATGGTCTATGCCGCCAATTTCTGAAAGTCCGTATACATCTATGTAGTGTTCACAGTCGTCTCTACAAAAATTGCACCAATGTATAGCAGGATGGCTGCCCGGTCGTGTGTTTTACATGTTCATATTTATTGCTGTTCCCGGGTTAAAACCTTACCCGCTCCCATATTCAATTATCCTGTTCTCCATGAGAATGTGGAAGAAGAAAGAACGAGGAAAACTGAACTCTACATAAGGCAAAATTGTCAAACCGATGTTTAACGAGCGACTTAAAATTGTTTGATGTTTTCAAAGTGCCAGTTTCCTGGAGCCAGAGCAGGCCTGCTTTAGGGCAGGCTTAAGCCCGACAGACCAAGTCACTGTATTCACACTGGTGACCAGACAAAAATGTGCAGATCAAATATTTGGAATGTATCATTATTTCCTCGTCATTTTGCAGTAAGCACTTCATATATCGTAGTGTTAAAAACTTTGATGGTGGTGCGATATGGGTGTGTAGTGAGCCGACAAGATCGCCCAGGCCAGCGCTAGACATGTGTATCACCCTCAGTTTCTGGGAGACCAGCGGGGACCTTGTAAAAGAAGACTGTTCACTTAACGGCTTGGCTTGGTTCAGTTCTGTACAGCGAATTACGACGGTTAGTTGCAGAGTATAGTCAAGATACCTCGCGAGTATGAGCGGCATCTTCGATATGGGGTCACGAATGTCACAGTATGAGGCGACATCTTGATGAGAGATCAAGACCGACACAACAGTCTGACGTCAGTCTTGAACAGTGGAACTATAGTGTAAGTCTGGGACGAAGCCAATAGGCCAGTCGTGTAGTTTGATACAGTGGTACTAGAATTGATACGGTGGAACTGGTAGGCTATATACTGTAAAATATTTGTACAGTCAGTGTTACGTGTTGGCTGCTTGGCAATATTACAGTATTAGCTGCAGAGGCGGCCTTAGCAGTGTGCGGGGCTCTGGGCAAATGTAGGCCTAATATGCGACACCCTGAGCCGTACGTCACGCTAATGGGTTCGTCCGCCTCTAACGCTGATTTTTGTTACTAAAATACTACCAGAACACCACTGTAAATCATCAAAAAACAAAATGGCACGCACAGATCATATTGAAGTCGCTAAGGGAATTTTATTGATGTATAGTCAAAATATAAAGGTTACTTTTTACAACCAAATTTATTCAAAACAGTATTTACATCTATAAAATGAATTGAATTGAATTTTATTTTGGCTAATTATCGGCATTTTATGAGCGCGGACCGCTAATCTACAGGATTACCTTATTAATAATAATATAATTATTATGAAAATCTGGGCAAGAAAGACAATCTAATTCTAATTACTATTATATTTCAATTTTATTTCCTTCCTAATGACTAATATTTAGATCTATAGATCTAGTTATCATCTACATGATCTAGAATCTAGATCTATAAAATAAATATAGAATCTAATCAATTCTAATCCTACTAAGATTTTGTTGTACTAGATCTATTTATTAATTTAATTTATCCATAGACAGCATACATCTAGATCCTAGATTGAGGATTAATATGATAATCTAGACCTAGACCTAGATCTATATTACTAGATTTATATTGATCTAGGCTAATCATGGAACGAGATCTTATAATTACTAGATTATGTTTGGGCTAATCTAGCCTAGACTCTACTCTACTCTACTATTCTAGACTCTTGTAAATTTATATATAGGTCTGTTGTCTAGATATATATAGCTAGCTAGACCTATATAAAACATAATCTATGATTTCATTTTGTTATCACTGACACTAATAGATAAATATATTTAAATCTATATAGGTCTGTGATATACTGATATAGATCAAGTTGTGGCTGTCCGATATCTCCCCGCCCCATACCTTTGTATAGATCTAGATCTATACAGGCAAGTGATATCTGGTGTGCAGGAAGTAAACAAAAGTTTTTTTCGGTTTGTTTAAAATATTACTTCCGCATTAGTTTCTAAATCTAGTCTAGATCTAGATCTCTCGATATAGAGAATCTAGATCTATATTCTAGAATAGATTAAAATATATTCTAGATCTATACAATCTAGTTCAAGAATCGTAGACTAGATCTACAGATTCGAGTCTATATATTATATATATAATATATATTAGATTCTTAGTGATTCTAGATACACTACAGAGTAGATTTTTTTTTTGGTTAATTAAATTAAAAATAATTATTTAAATTTAATATAAATATTATAAATATAAAATAAATATTTATTATTTATTTATTATAAATAAATTTAATTATTATTATAAATATATATAATATAGAATAGACCTAGATCTATAATATAAATATTAAGACTAATAATAGTTAATAGTAATTATTTATTATTAGATTATAATCATTATAATTATTAAATCTAAACTGTATTCCATCAACAATTAGATTGTACTACTTTAGTACTAGTCATTGTATGATTGTACCAATGAGTAATTCTTTAAGTCTAACTCAAAGTCTAGAGTGTAATCTAAACTAAATTAGATCCATCTAATCATTCTAATGGACCTCATTCACCATTTGTAAATAAACACATTTAGCCACGTCATAATATTGATGAAATAGTGAAAAATATGTATCACGTGACAGCCTTACGTATTGCGTAATTTGTATAGAACATATCTAATAGAGAAAATGTTGTTTGTTTATGTTTGGTGAATGAGGTCCATTCTAAATTCGAAATCTCTAGTAATCTTCCCAGTCTACCATATCTTGAATCTTGCTTCTTATCTAGTTTAAATTTGCTAAATTAAACTAGGAAGAAGTACTAGATTGTCTAGATCTAGACATACTTACTTAGATCTAGAATCTTGATTGTGTCTCAAGCCTGGTACAGACATTAACTTGTTCTAAATGTTTAGATTTTTTTAGTATAGACTAGTCTCTTTAATCATTATAATTATAATAATAATGGACTATATACTTATAGATCTGTATTTATCATTATGTTATTAATCTAGAATTTTTAAATCTAGATTATGGTAGTATTAGTAGTTGGTAGATTTAATGATAAATAATAATGGCAATGGTTCAACCGTAATAAAGAAGTGCGGCTGTAATGTCTCTGATTCCAAAGATCAAAGATGAGTGCAGTGTTTCATGTGGCATGACATTGTCATACAAACCCACTCACAGTTGTGACCTGCATATTTTCCACAAATGATGCAGATAAAGCCAATGAGAACAGCATTGGCTGCAGGGGGGGTCTATTTAAGTTTTCTTTACGTCTTAATTCCTGTTCCTCTACAATGGCTTTTCTTTGGACCACAAATTTGTGTACTCGTAAGAGCTCTCTCTTTCAGAAACCATCTGCTTCCATGTACTGTATGTCAGTGAGAGCAAAATGGCGCCTGAGTTGACCTTTGTAGCGCATGCGGGGGCACCTCTGTTATGCCGTCCTCCTTTAGGCATACCAAAGAAGATTGCATGCAGCTGTTCCCCGTGCTGGATAAGTGTCCAGCCCAGCACAGCTGTTAAATGGTTATTAGGGCTTTATACTGTCCTCACCAGCCTCAAGTAGAACATGTTGTTTTTTTCCTGCCTGCATATGCCCATTAAACTTGATTGAAACTTTTGAGAAGCCTTAGAGGCCTTCTAGAGAGCACCTGGGTTTCAGAGCAATACTTAGGTGTGGTGAGAACCACTGCTTTGTAGACACTAATTTTTGTAGGCAGGGTATAGATCTTGAGACGGCTTTTAAAGCTCTTCCACGCAACATAGATTGCCAAACTGACATTACTGTAGTACTGGGTCTAGATCTATTTGTAGATTGTAGTTATAAAATTGTTAGGCTGTACTAGAATATAGAAAATATTTGTATTTGATCTATTTGATTTAGTAAGTATATGTATTAAATTCAACCAAGAAAAAAAGTCCACATAAAGTGGGTCATTTAAATTAATTAGGTCATTTATGTTCTATTTTTATTCTAAAAAGATCTTCAACATTACATTGAGGGGCAAACTTGATGGCTGGAATCCCACCGAGGACTAGGTCCAGAAGCTCAAATGCTTCATGGAAAGAAAGATCACCGCTAGAGATATTGCTACATATGGGTTTCTCCAAAGAACGAGCGTAAGAATCTCATTTTAAGATAAGATAAGATAATTTTAATGATCCAATCTAATGGAAATTCAGTTTGATTACAATTGACAACCTCAGCGTAACTACTGTACAAAAACAGTATTGATGAAAAATTCGAACAACATTCACATACTTAATGTCACATATGCCATTCTGGGTTGATTTCTATATTGGTATTACACGAGAGTTATTTTTAGCTTTTCTTTGTCTTGATAGAAATTAAAATCTATTGGCTAGAAGTTGCATCAGTGGGTTGCATCAGTCACATGACAACTTCCGGCCCAGAGTCTGTAATTGCGTGAGATTTTTCAGTCTGTGCGTGAATGTCTTATTGAAAGGTTGTGTTTTCTAACATCTCTAAGTTTTATTAAGGAAGAAGCCTTTGTTATGTTATCATTTTCATCTTGTCGATCTACTATTGTACATAAGCTGTACTTACGTTTTATTCAAATAAAGTTCCAGAGTTTCATTTTCTACAAAGAATCTTTTACAGTGAATTCTAGTTCGACATTAATTTAATTATTTTAATAGAAGATTGAATCCCCGGCATCACAAGGACATTACATCATTCAACATTGAATAACCTTGTGACACTTAAACACATACACATTCACAACCAGCGCTTTATGAATTTGACTTCTATGTACTTCTCGATGACGACAGCTGACCTCATAACACTCTGACTGAAAGTGGGACAACTGAGTTTTTAAATCTTTCAGTTTTAGTCTTAATGGAAAGGAGGCGACCACTTCGTTCAGATCTTATGTAACAGTGGTTTAATGGGTGTAGGTTGTCTTTAAGAATCGTGAGTGATTTGGAAATGCATCTTTCTTGGAAAAGCTCTTCAAGAGATGGTAGCTGTACTTGATTAACGAAGCGTATTATATAGGTCCAGCACATCTTACTTAAATTTCTTTTGAGCACAATGTAAATTTCATAGTTATTGGTCCAGGGATTTTGATATTGAGATAGAACAGATAACATACTATACTTTTCTATATGCACAGACAACTATATGCATCCATAACATAAATTGACTATATGCAAAGATAACAACATACATTGACTATGTGCAGACAACATACTTGACTATGTGTATAGATAACATACAGTTAATTTACATGCACATAACACACATGTACTATATGCACATATAACATTCATTTATTTTCTGCTTGTACAAATATAGTGTGCTAGTTATTTCTCAGTCAAATTCCTATCCGCTGAGGTTCTTACATCTTATATCACCATTATCAACCAACATCACTCTCACAATCATCACCATTATCAGAATAATCTACATATCCGCCGTTAATATCATCATCACCATTATTATTATGATCAGGCTCATCTTCATGTGCATCATCAATATCATCACCATTATTATCAGAATAATCTACATATCCACCGTTAATATCATCATCACCATTATTATTATTATCAGGCTCATCTTCATGTGCATCATCAATATTATCACCATTATTATCAGAATAATCTACATATCCACTGTTAATATCATCATCACCATTATTATTATTATCAGGCTCATCTTCATGTGCATCATCAATATTATCACCATTATTATCAGAATAATCTACATATCCACCGTTAATATCATCATCACCATTATTATTATTATCAGGCTCATCTTCATGTGCATCATCAATATCATCACCATTATTATCAGAATCATCTTTATGTCCACTATCAATGTTATCTTCTTCATCACCATCATGATTACCATGTTCATGTCCTTTACCTTTTCCATCATAATCTCTATTGTTATACTTATTCACTGACCACAAAAGCTGTTTCATTTCAGTTTTCTAAAGTTTAAAACTATTGTTTCAGAGAGAAGGCCCTGGCAGTCACTGGAAATAATGGTGTCCATATTGCATCTGATTGGTAAGTCTTAACATTATATAGTGCTCCATGATCCTTAGGTTAAGGTATGCAGTATGTGTAAATCACTTAGGTCTTTTATGACTTTCATCCCAAAGAATGGCTGTCTGGTCATATAGTACGCGCGCTGGATTGTCGTTTGGAGTTCTCTATGGTCCTGGATTCATACACTGCCTGCTGCCAACCCCCGTTGTCCTGCGGGAGGTTTGGACTAGGAAGTAAATTATCTTCAACTCTGAAGGAAAAAAGCATGTTAAAAATTTAAAAACGTTTGTAATGTGATTTTTACTTTTCTAGACATTTATGTGCTGGCCTCACAATACTCTCATGTGTATTTAAATCTTCATGCAAAGTGCACATTAAGGGTTGTAGCTAGAGTTGCATTCTACTTATCAACATTGAAAAAAACAACAACATCTGTTTATGGGGTTGATTCAAACCTTTCACCATCTCAGAAAAGATACTTGGCAAGATGCAAGAAAAAAATGTATCCTAGGAAATCCAACTAATGAATTAAAAAAAACTTTTTTTTATGTAATCTCCAATTCCTTTTGGAACTTCTTATGTGACTAAAGAGCCTAATCCTTGATAAACAGCTGTGGTCACTTGTTGGGCATCTGTAATCACTAGATTCTGTAGCATTTTTGTTTGAGCAAGACTGCTGTGAAATTTACATTTTGTTTGCGTTGTTGACATATTTTAATTAATTCTCAATTGTAAAGCAAATTTGGATTATAAAGATTATTAATATTATTATTACTTAATCTCCTTCCCATAAGATTGAGAGCTGATAAGGAAGATAACCTTTGTTTTATTTTAAGGGAACTAGGAGATTCTCTGAATAACTGGATGAGAATGTATTCTTAAAGCTTATCATTTAAAAAGCTTAATAAATTTTGTGTTTGTTTCGTTGCGCAGGCTGCTGTCTCATGTCAATGACCCCCATCTTGACGATCTTGATGCCCAAGAGTACATCATCTATTTATGTCCCTGTGGAGATTTTTTGAAAAGGCTTGGCATCTACTGGGAGACGTCCATGCAGTCCTGTGGATGGAATGCAGCACACATATACCACCCTCACATTACTCTCTGTTCTTTTTTCAAGGTAGAGGATTACACTTTGGTTTTTGTTATCTCCCTTGATAATTAAATTTGTTTCTAGAACCTATAGTGTCAATGTCGTGATCTGATTATGTGATTTTGATGAGATAATTAAAAAAAAACAACACTTTGTTATTGAAATTATTAATTATTAGTTTTATGAGTTTTAGATAAGATAAGATAACTATATTGATCCAATCTAATAGAAATTCAGTTTGATTACAATTGACAACCTCAGCGTAACTACTGTACAAAAACAATATTGATGAAAAATTAGAACAACATTCACATACGAACACACATACACATTCACAACCAGTACTTTATGAATTTGACTTCTATGTACTTCTCAATGACGGCAACTGACCTGGTAACACTCTGACCGAAAGTGGGACAAAGGAGTTTTTAAATCTTTCAGTTTTAGTCTTGATGGAAAGGAGATGACCACTTCGTTCAGACCTTATGTAACATTTGTTTAATGGGTGCAGGTTGTCTTTAAGAATCGTGAGTGATTTGGAAAGGCATCTTTCTTGGAAAAGCTCTTCAAGAGATGGTAGCTGTACTTGAGTAATATATGATGCTTTTTTAATTAGTCTATTTATTCTAAGTCTTTGTGCCAGTGAAGTATTACCATACTAGCAGGTGATTTTAAAGTTAATAAGACTGCTGATGGTTGCTGTGTAAAAGAGTTTAATTATTGTTTTGTCTATGTTAAATTTTCTTAGCTTTCTGAGATAGAAGAGTCGCTGGTGAATTTTCGTGCATAGATTTTGACAGTTTTGTATTGAACATCATTTTATGAGATTATGGTTCCTACAAGTTATTATTCAATTAAAAATATTCTATTAAAACCACTTGAAACAGCGTATGTGGCTTAAAAATTACATAGGAATAAGAATTTAATAAATAGTTGAGATGCAACCAGCAAAAAAAGTCAGTTTTCACAGTCATCAGCATGTTATAAAAGGACTTCTGATGTGATACTTTAACTCTTTTTCTCCGTAATTATTTACCACATTCTGTTAGAATCAATGTTGGTATCGTTAGTTAGGAGAGAAAGAGTTAATACTAATGGATTGAAATTCACCTTTTTTTTTTTTCTTGGAATTCTCAGATACTTTCTGTGATTTTTACAAACCTTATATCAGCTCATTCTGTCTGTCTCTCAAATCAACTTTGCACAGTTATTCATGGGTGAAAACAATGCATGAAACAAAACAAAATTAACCAATTAGTCAGTTACTTATTGGTAATTAATTATTTTGTTTGATACGAACAAGGGAAATTCTGTGCCATTTTATGTCTGGAGAGATGACCCTTTGCCGTTTCTCATGTGATTAAAGAGGCCAATCCTTGATTGCTGTCACAGGTTGGACAGTAATCACTAGGCAGTGTTGCACTTTCATCCATCTTTCTACATCTAGTGTGTACGCCATCTGCAATGCAGGACCCTTCTCTTTTGCTACCTCCCCGCATGGATCTATTCGCTGCCTCTTTTTCCCAACTGCTAGTGTCAATTTTGAAAAGCTTCATTTTGTGTTTGCATTCATCATATACCTTTGAAATGGGCAACCTGCGGTTTCCCGCCTTCTGTTAGATCACCATTTAGAATAATTGTGAGAGTTGACCTTGTTGCATTCTGCTTAGCATGACCAGGCCAGCCAAGGTGTCTGCTCCTTCTAACAGTGCTGATGTCTTGTCACCCTGCTCTTTGCAGCAACAAAGAAAATTAATCTAACTATTCAGAGATATGGATGAATATGTGGGGTTTTGCCCCCTTACATAATTGTACACATCACTTTTCCCATCCCCAATTATTTATCGTACCTAATAAAACCTAAATCGATTAAAAAATTAACCAACAAATTATTCAATAATTATTTTGTTTGATATAAAAAGAAAGTAACTTTATTGAGATATAGTTATAAATGTGAACTTCTTCTCGTCAGATAATCTTTTTTTTTTTAAAATAATTTATATTTCGTTTTTTTTTTTTGTTTCAGTTTCCTAACACCAAAGTTTCAGTCATTGATTCTGTGATCACTTGTATCAAGCAAGAGCTTTTACAATGGCCAACATTAGGCACTTTCAAGTTGGAGCTCTTCACACAAAGCAAAAACTTCATCGGTTACTTTGTCTTGAGTCCGTATCACCAGTTCATAGAAAAACTAATGATTCGTGTCCAACATGAGTTTTCGAAAGCAGGTAGAATTTTTTTTTTATTCATTTGCAATTAGTTTATACAAAACTTATGGATTAAGAGGCTGTCAAAGGTTTTTGATGTAAATGTTCCTCATGACATAATGGTCTTTAGCTATTGCTATTTATAAGTTATGGAGGCGTGGTGGCTGAGCGGTAAAGCGCTTGGCTTCTGAACGGGGGGTCCCGGGTTCAAAACCTAATGTAGATTTTTATTTTGGGATCCTTGGGCGCCTCTGAGTCCACCCAGCTTTAATGGGTACCTGACATTAGTTGGGGAAAGTAAAGGCGGTTGGTCGTTGTGCTGGCCACATGACACCCTTGTTAACCGTAGACCACAGAATCAGATGACCTTTACATCATCTGTCCTGTAGACCACAAGGTCTGAAAGGGGAAAGTTTTTTAATTTATAAATTATAAGTTCCTGGGTTTAAAAAGATTTTAAAATTTGGGTCCACCCACCTCTACTTGTTACCTGAC
>JADKLZ010037773.1:0-11553 GCA_021533235.1 Biomphalaria straminea
CTGAAGTTACTTAGTCAATAGATCTCCCTCCCCTTTTGTGAACAAGACCCTGAAGTTACTTAGTCAATAGATCTCCCTCCCCTCATGTGAACAAGAGGCTGAAGTTACTTAGTTAATAGATCTCCCTCCCCTCATGTGAACAAGAGGCTGAAGTTACTTAGTAGAGTGCTTACCTTTTCTGTGTTTGACTGTGCTAAAAGTGTCTCTTTAAGTTGGTGCTGTTGTATGGGTGGCATCTGATATGTAGCATACTCCTGTTGGATACAAACAAAACTCATGAAGAGTAAGACTTCTTTAAGGATTCTTATTGGAAACATGTTCTGATTACATGGACTCTTTTTAAATTAAAAACAACATTCCAGAAAAGAGAACAGACACAACACAGAGCAGTTCATTGAGTGACTAGACAGACACAACACAGAGCAGTTCATTGAGTGAGTAGACAGACACACAGATGTTGGGATCTTTTTCATGTTTCCTATTCATCAGTAGCATTTAATGTACCATACAATCAAACAAAATTAACATAAGAAAGTGAAAAAAAAACCCCATTAATAAATTATAGAAAAACTTACATCCTCGAAACCAGATGGTATGGCAACTGTGAATCCAGGGTATTCAATGATTTTGTTCACATCATATTCTAGAGCAAAATAAAATTATAATACAATTAATATTTGGTTAGAATATGTGACATAAAAAAAAGGTAAGAAAGGTAACTGACAAATCAACTTGCCCATTTTCTCTTGGTTCTTGTCCTCATCTAATTCACCATCTTCCAAACATTCCCCAGTTATTAAAGTAACTGTAAAATGAAGAATACAAAAATAGAAATGTAAAAATGTAGAAAAAGTTCTTGTAGGATTTCACTATCAGTTGTATAGCTGCTGGTATATAAATTGAAGTTATACAGCCACTAATGGATAATTACAAGTTATTATTTAAGAATAGTTCTGTTTTTGCTTGTCTTTATGTTTTACCCAATCCAAAAATTAATATGCAGAAATGCTTTAACCAAACAGTAGTTAATTTTGGCATTGACATTATTTAGAATTCTTAGTAGTCTTCATTGCACATATCTTTTTTTCCTATTTTATTTCATTTTAGCTCATATACAGCTACACAGCCTAGGAAATCAGTACACCTTATGAACACAGTTACAACTTAATTAGATTTATAATTAAAACACAAAGCATAAACCTATAATGTGAGGTAGATTTTGAAATTTTTGGCTTCATAACATACTTATTCATGTTCTAATTTAGCTTCTATTCAAGATCTAATCTACTAGTTTTAAAACTAGAAAAGTTGAACCTAGATCTAAATTTTACATTCTAGAACTAGATGACATCCTAGCTTAGAAGTCCAATAGATACCTAGATAGAGGAGGTTTGAATAGTGCAGATTAAACTGAGTTTTTTTTTAAATTAATAATTTTTTTTTTCCTGCCTGTTCAATAAAGTGAAAGTATTCAAGAATAAATTTAAAGCAACAAAATAAATATTAAGAGAAGACTCAAAACAAATAAGATTTAAAGAATTGAACATGGGACAGTGATCCAACATTTCAAATTGACCAAGACAGTGAGACCAAGAGTTAATATTGTAATCTGAAGCAACTCACCTTGTCCATTTTTATCAAAGATACTGACTCCAGATTCAACCTGCCTGGCTTCAGCCAGCCAACCTGGTGGATAGCCAAACAGTCTCATCTTGTAAATGTGTTGAGGAAGTTGATGGTCAGCAAGACCCAAAGCTTCCCGCAGACTTTCGCTGATGAAAGCAAAACCAGAACCATACATTAGAATAGAAGAAGACTTTAAACTTTACTTCAGTGAAAAGGGTTATAACAGAAAACATAAGCAGTTAACTGAAAAGCATAATTAGAATCCCCAAAAGACGCATTTGAAATCAACCACAGAAAATAGATGAGCACAGATTTTTACAAGCCATGTATTCCTGTTACTTTGAGTTTCCTGCATGGATAACAATTGTAATTTGTGCAGTCTGTTGATGTTTGCAATCCCCTTTCAGCAGTCATTTTATAAAATCTTACCTCTTATGACACATAACATTTCAATATTCCCTACATTGTCTGAGAATGCCAAGTATTCCAAATAAAAAGTGAGAGGGAGAAAATAACATATTGATATGACCACAATAAAGTTATATTCTTTGATTTAAAATCAGATGCTCAAGTTAGACCATTCCCCAGTACTCACTAGTTGAACTCAAATCAAATACTTAAGCTTTAAATCCACTAACATAATTTTATAGAGTTGTCTTTCCCATAAGAATATAAATTGCACTAAGTTGGTCAGTTGTGTAAAAAATCATTAATGCTCAATATAAAAACACATTACCTGATCACTCCAGGTTTGAATTTGGTAAACTTAGATGACAATTCAGGGTCCAGATGGTAGCGAGATGGTCCCCTGTGGAAGCATTTTGACAACACAAAAAAATAATAATTAAAAGATAATACTATACTTGTGTACCAATACTAGATTACAGAGAGAAAAAAAAATACATTTGAGCACATTCTATCCTATTTAACTGTAGGCAACAGAACCAGATGACCTTTTCAACATCTGCCCTATAGATCACAAGGTCTAAAAGGGGAACTTTACTTTATGTCCTCCTACCACAATAGAATTTGATGTTTAATCCTAACTACTACTTGACTAATGGGAGGTGGGTTGGCTGAGTGGTAAAGCAATTAGCTTCAGAACCAAAGTTGTCTTTTAAAAAACATATTTTTAAACAAAAGTGTCAATACAACGCTGTATAAGGCTAACCATAGAAATGGAATATTTATAAAGCTTTTGTTAAATTCATCTTATATTGATTTATTTCATAATTTATAGCTCTAGAATTATCAATCCCAATTTTGACACATTTTTACCTGGTAATAGAAATCTCAAATGGAAAATTTAGGGCGGTCTGTATACCAGTAACACAATAATTACAGCAAAACAGTGGATAATACTAATAGATATTATTTATGGATCATGCATTGACCTCTTAAAAAAAAACTTCCGCTAACTTAAGATCAGAAAGTTAATCTATAACTTCAAGTTCACTGAGATACTGCACCAAAACATTAGCTACTGAATGCCTAGTGAAAAAGAGCTTACGTGAACTTTGGTTCGTTCTGTTGCTGCTGTGACATGAAGTCTTTGCGATTCATAGCAATCTGTGCTTGTACCTTAGGCTGTTTACAATCCACCAATGTGTGGTTCTCCTCACCACAGTTCCAGCAAACTTGTTTGGGCCTGTTGAAGTAGTGATAGTTGGGTTTTTTTTTTTAAAGGTTACTAACAAATAAAATGGGGACCCCATGATGACCTGCTAACTACTGTGAAGAAACGAAAGCTTAAAATGTATGGCCATATAACAAGATCTTCGGGACTCGCAAAGACCTTCCTCCAGGGAACAGTACCAGGAAAAAGAAGTAGAGGCAGACAGAGAAAGCGTTGGGAAGACAACATAAAAGAATGGACGGGCCTACCATTGAAAGAGGTTTTAAACAGGGCAAAGGATAGAGAGGAATGGAGAAAGACGGTCTACAAGTCTTGCTTGGTGCCCCAACGGTCCACCAGACTAAGGGATAGGTAACAGGGTAACAAAAAAACAAAAGGGTAAATATTTGGAGCCATTGGGGATGAAAAAATAGAAATAAATATAGATGAAACAGAATAGTCTAACTCATCCATTTCATCAATGTTGTAACACCCTGGTCTTTCTCATCAGAGATGTACACAGCTAGTTTAATCACAGTCTGGGTGATTGACATTGTCATCCCCAATGTTGCATCATCAATATAAAGTTATATACTAGACATAAGGCAAGTGACAACAACCAGGCAGAGCCATGATTAAGTATTAACTAAACACAAACCACTTTAGAAAATTGAAAAAAATTACAAGCTTGAAAGGTATAAAAAAATACTTCAGGTATAAAATTAATTGCAATAATCAGGTATAAAATTAATTGCAATAATACATCCATAGCAAAATAAATAAATCACCAGGAATAAATAATACCAATTTTTGTGCACTGCCCCCTATTTATGCTAAGAATAGATCTAAAAATATCAGTTGTATTTTTAGTTCCCTTGGGCTTTTATGGGTTATCTTTCTAGCTCTCTCACAAGCTTTTCAGTCGTTTTGAGAACAAATGTGTGACAAAACAACTTTCCCTATTATTGTTGACAATTGGCATATCACAAAGACCATTAAATTTGTGTAGGCCCAACTGCAATGCATGTTGATTTAGTCAAAGCGGAATAATCCATATGTTCAATTGAGGCACACAAAAATACTGTCTCACATAACATAGTAAGTAAATCATTTAGTTTTGAGCAAAACTGTAGGTTGCAGTGATATGGTTAATCAGTACACTTTGACTAATCTATAAAAATGATATGATGACCTGTTAAAACTATGGCCTTATTACAAGGTTTTAAGGGTTGCAAAGGCCTTACTTCATGTAACAATACCAGGAAAAAAAAGAAGAGGTAGACAGAGACAGCGATGGGAAGACAACATTAAAAAAATGGACAGGCCTGCCATTGAAAGAGGTTCTATCCAAGGCAAAAGACAAAGAGGAATGAAGAAAGACTACTGACAAATCTTGTGTGGTGCCCCAACAGACTAAGGGATAGGTGTAGGTGATGAAAATTGAACAAGATTTATTTTGCTTACCTCTTTGGTCCAGTTTTTTTCATTTTATTGGATGGGTCAGCATACACTTCGTTAAAAACTTGCATGTATCTAGATATTACATTAAGGACTATTAGGTATGAGGATAAGTGTTATGCGTAGAGAGAATTTAAACAACATAAGTCAAATTAATATATATATATACATATTATATATATATATAACAAATATTTGCTTTCATTTAAATAGCAGCATTTAGTAATATTAATTTACTAACATGATTCAGATACCAGGAAAAGATGGTTAAGACAACATTTAAAAAAAAAATGGACTAGATTCTCTCTTAATATTATGCTAAGAACAGTTGCTGACCAGAAAGAGTGGCAGGACTTGGTTAGGTTATATGTCAAAGCCAAGGACTATTAATGAAAGTGTTAGACCTACTTATTGATGTGGTAAATTGAAAGGAATGCATTATTTTAGGGGGATAACAAGTTGTTTTTTTTTAAATGCCTAAAGAATTTGTCTTTTTTAATAAGGAAATGGTGTGAGATATTGTTTTGTCTTTTAAATAGTTCATACTTTTAACATACATTTTTTTTTAGGGTTGAACAGTTAACTGTACAATTCAAGTGGTGTGATTACATAAAAAGGGAGTGTTACAAAAATACCACAATGTACTACTGAACTCTTGAACTAATAAAACCAATTTAAATTTGGGATTAAACCATCACCTCCAGTTTCCCCCACCCCTTTACAGATTTTTTTATGTGACACATTCAAAACATCTGTCACCACTTTCAAGCCAACATCAATATTTGTATGCATTGCAAGCGCTATAGTTCAATAAATGTCTGTAACAGACAACCACTGAGGCTACAACAAGCAAATATTGAAAGCCACTGTTAGACAAGGATACAAAGGTATTTCCCAGTTGACATTACATCTTGTGGGCTCAGGTTCAGAGTAAGGCCAACCAAGGAAGTCTATAAGGAACTGCTTATGAAACTGGCTGTTACCAATGATCTGAAACAGAAAATAGAAACACACAATAACATAATAACTCGTGAGCATTTCAGATTGAAAGTTGGAAAGAAAAAAGTGTACTTGACATTGGAGATTGTTTTGACTTCACTAATATCAAAGAAAATTGTAAAAAAAAAAAAAAAAAAAAAAAAAAAGTAGGAAGGTGCCCCTTTCAGACCATGCGATTTATGGGACAGTATAAAACTCGTCTGTTTCTATAGCCGGCAGTTAACAAGGGTGCCCAATGGTCAGAAAAACAACTGCCTTTAAATTGCCCCGACACATATTGAAACCCATGTATTCACTAAGAATCAAACTTGGGGCCCCTCTGTTCAGAAACCAACCCTTTACCACTCAAACACCATGTACTATTTCCCCCCCCCCACCTCTTTTAGAGCAGTAATTATAAAATAATTATGTTGAACCAAATTGTCACTCCATGCCTCCGTCAAATTCTCCAAAGTTAGAAAAAAAAATCCCAATTTTCATCAAGATTCAAACTTGGACGCCTTCGGTTCAGAGCCAAGTGCTTTACCACTCTGCCACCACGTAATGCCCCTCCTCTTAGAGAAGTAAATTAAATAATTATGCAGAACCAACTTCTTACCCCATGTCTCTGTCTCATCTTCTCAGTTCGACTCTCTGGTTCCAGATTATCATTGATGTCAATACAGGATGGATGTCCAGGCTGGAGAATATATACACACAACAATTGAACACACATAAAAACCAACAAACTCTATGCCAGTGAGTGATCTATGAGTCCATCACTATCATACATGACTAATGAATAAATGAGACAAACAGAATGGATTTCTCTTAGCACTAGATAAAAACATAAGACAAAACGTTAAGTTCACCAAAAAAAAAAAACACAACAAAACCGTTCCTCCTCCATCTCCTGATAACACATGCCCCTCACCTCCTCTCAAAATGGGCAACTCCTGCAACAGAAATAGTTACGTGTGTATAGACTAACTACCCACATGTGACATCACTCGGTGGGGGAGAGGATTGCTTCTCACACCACTGCTTACAGTCTGCGGTGATGAAACTTAGGGTGTCAATATAAAGTGCTTGCTCCTTGGATGGCTTCAACCTCTCCACCATTATATTCAATGTTCAAGCAAAGGAAATAATGTCACAATTATCAAAGTCTTGAACATAAAAGAAAAATGAGCACAGTTAATGTAACAGGTAACATCATTCACCTCTCTCTAAACATTGCCACAATAAATAACTTTTACTCTAGCAAATTAAAATCACTAAGCTAGCAAGCGA
Source organism: Biomphalaria straminea (assembly GCA_021533235.1). Taxonomy (NCBI): domain Eukaryota; kingdom Metazoa; phylum Mollusca; class Gastropoda; family Planorbidae; genus Biomphalaria; species Biomphalaria straminea. The sequence goes on from JADKLZ010037773.1 coordinate 6,971, forward strand.
AAATAACCACAGAAATGTTTACATGGTTCAAATTCCTGCAATTATCAAAAGTCAATTTTTAAAGGTCAAAATGCAGTAATTTTATCAAAGGTCAAGTTTTGAAGTCCTTCCAAATAGTTTGTGTACGTTAAATTTTGAACAATGTAAACATTGCCATCTAATTTGTACAGAAAACTTAGCTGTCAGAAATGAAAATATATTTAACTCAATATATATTTTTAAAAAAATAATATTTATAATAATAATTAAGTTTTAAACTCTCCTTTCTGTGAAATCATTAAATTTTCTGACAGCATTGTTTACTGCACAGCTGAAAAAAAAAATCAGAAAATAATGCCTCGCACTCCTATGCAATACCTTAATTAAAACATCTGACGAAGAGTCTTGCGACATCAGGTGAAATTCTTCCCACAAAAGACCTTTAATAAACTGCTCAATCTGCTGGCGGTACTTTCTAGCAAAATTGTTGTTATGGAATAGGAGCTGTACCGCAGGACTGTCATCATCTGGAACATATCTACGCCACACAAAAACAAGACACAAAGAAAAAAAGAAAATTAGCCCATTAATGATTCTCTACAAGTTAGATATTTTCTTAAATGGAACAGCCATAAGTTTTATTATTACTCACATAAGATTGTTTCAAAGGTTTAAAAAATGTATAACCTTCTCTCATTAAGTCCAGACTAACTGAACAAGTTGATATATTTAATAGGCCGAACATAATACCTTAAAATGACTATACAATATCACAGACTGTTTACTGAAAAAGAGTACAAGAAACAAATGCTGCGGTGTGGTGTCAATTCAAATAAAATGATTATGAAAGCCAAATAAATGCATGTCATGAGATACTTTAAGTAGTTTATCATGGACTAATACATCAAATTTAATCAATGTAGCCATAAAAATACCTGGTAGAATCCAGAATCTTGGCATAACGACGAAATCTGTTTCCTGGAAAAATGTTAAGGCTAATAACAAGAATAGGACAACTGAAAATATTAAAAACCATTTTTTATGTTCTGTCAGTTTAATAAGATCATATATATATATATTCATATACTATACTGTTGTAACCCTGCCTTACACCAGTGCTTGTGATGCGCCCGAGCGCACGAGAGACATAAAGAAGGACTGTGATGGATCCAGCTAAAGATAGGAAAGTCTAAACCGTCTGTGGCTAGGTTCAGTCCAACGTTATACTGCAGAACTGATTAGGGAGACCTGGAATGACACTAGGGAAATGTGTCAGTGGTCTGTTCGGTGTTATGGTAGGAGGTAGGACTCTAAGGACTTAAGACATTAGACTCACTAGTTCCTGTGACTCATTAAAAATACATCCTGTATTATTGCCTCTTATCTGTTCATTGAGTTGCCTACTTTAGAGGTTATTACAATGTACTGAAAAAACTTCATAAAATATGTTTTTTAAAAGGGCTTTTTGCAAGAACTTTTATTAAGCTTTCGAAGAAAATACTTTTGTTTTTATTATTGAATAGCAAACTTTTGCCCTTTAGTTTTAGATGATTCCAGTTTCAGTTCTATTCTTTTTGTGAATTAAATGTGAAACATTTATATTATCAACTACAGTGTAAGTCTCTTTCCTCAGTTCATGTGCTGTTCTAGTTTAATAAAGCCTTGTTTTGGGTTACTCTTCAGTGTTTCTTTATTTATCATTACAGACAGTTTTTTGGGAAATTTATATTACAACCAGACAACGTAATTCAAGCTTTGGATAAGGTCAAGGTCTATTTAACTTTAACTATTACAAAAATACATTTTCATGCTAATAATTTAAAATCAATTGATTTCTAAAGTAAGAAGGAGCCGTTAAAAATAATGTTGCTTCTAGATAACTAAGTAAATGCAATTATAGGAATAGTAAAAACAAACTCTACACTGCCAAGGATCTTAAAAATTTTTTAGGAGTAGGACTTAGTAGCTCTGCAATTTAAATAATCCAAATAATATTTAGAGTAAGTAATAGTAAAATAGAATTTTATTATAAATAAACAACTTAATAAACAAGGATACTGTCATATATTAATTGCTGTACAGATATATCTTGCTTTTTGGCTTCTTCAGCAGCTTCTGCATGCAACTGCTCATTCAGCCAGGCTGCTTTTGCTTCATCCTCAGGAGATAATTTTATTTCCACCTCAGGCTTTTTGTATTCATAACCATTATACATACCATAGCCATACCCGTAAGTTTCATCCATTATCATACCCTCATAGCCTTGGTCCATGTAGTATTCCATTTTCGTTTCATCTGTTAATGACATGTCTGTCACCATGGTCATATCTGTTGTCATGCCAGTCATGGCCATATTTACATGTTCAGTTCCATCTCCTAGGCCCATTCCCATATTCATAGTATTCATATTCATACTATTCATAGTGTTCATAGTCATGCTATTCATAGCCATTTGAGTCATATCTGATCCAACATCATCTTTCGTATAATTCTGTTCGTATGCTACTTTATCTGATGACAAACCTTCTACGGTAGTCAGTTCGGTCTGGGTTTCTGTGGGTGTTTCTAACACCATTGGTGCTTCAGACTGCTCTTCTAGCGCCTCCGAAGTGGTCGAGGGCTGCTCTTTTTCTTTTTCATTTTCAGTAACTTCAGCATGTGCACTAGACGAACAATTTGTGTCTATGGGCTCAACGAATTCATCTTCTGACTCACTTTCTTCTTCAGATTCATAATGTTCAAAAACAATACGAGACTTGACCGAGTCCTCTTCATAGTGAATATAACTACTCTTAGCTTCTCTATCTTTATCAAATTCAGAGAATAAATCCAAATCTCCGAAAACATCAGCCATTTTGAAGTGTCCCCGGAAAGGCTTCCAGTCCTAGCCAGATTTTTTACAGAATACTGATAAAAAAAACAACACATAAACATAAGAATATATAGATCTATAGGTAATATCTAGATTCTAAATCTAACATATATTTTATTTTACTTTTGACTATAATTATAATAGATCTATATAGACTACATGGTAATTCATTTATTTCTATATTCAAATAATTAAGAGAAAAATTAGTTTTTTCTGGCGTAATCATCATCTTCTTTTTTTTTTTTGAAGTAACGTCTGTATTTTATGAGAGAAAGTTACAAAACGTCCCGCATTCCAATGGCAGAATGTACGACATTGATTACCATGCATGACTAGATTGACCTAGAGACACGCGTAGGACGCAATCGTCTTTCAGTAGGCCTATTTTATAAGATAATAAAGGCATCATTATAAACATATTTACGTAATCTAATTATAAAGACTAAATGTAATTTCTTGTCATGTTGTCATTCAGGATGACAAATTAATATGTAATGCCAGGACTGATAAAAAATATATGTATAATATATTGACACCCAGTGACAGCATATAGGCCTAATATAAAATGTGTTTCCTTTAGGCTACAAATGTGTGATATTCGGATGTGCAGCCAGTGATGATACAGGAAAAGAAAAACGCCAACCTTCAAAACTTTCTACCTAGCTACTATTCTTTCTATTCGATTATTTTTACACTATTTAATAATAATAATAATCTTTATATAAAATATGGGAACCTAGGCTTGGAGAATAATCGTTTATGGAAGTTATAAAAAAAACAAAACAATAAAGGCTATTGTTACATCAAAAGAGAGGATAATAACAACTGACCCCAAAGATACCTTAAGGCCCTTAAATTATCATTATCGTTGCTTGTCAGAGGGCGGTACTACTGCATTTTGCAGGGACGTTTTTTAAAGCCTTATTTTACAGAAAACAAGTATTAAAACGGTTTCTGTGATTGACCCCAAAACCTCTTCAGTTGGTCTTTAACGAAACTCTACCCTGGCATGTGCAGCGCCAGAGAATGAATACTAGTTCGTTTCTAACATAATATGATAATAATCTTTATTATCCATAAGCAATTGAGAATAAAAATCGACCTGGCATAAACAGGCCATTCGGCTTATACAACTTGGTGTCATATGATGAGAAGCTAAGTTAAAAAAAAATTGCAGGAAAATAAATTCTGTCAAAATGGTTTCTTATTTCAGTAAGGGCCGTTTTAGGCCTATGTTTGCTAGGCTGTGTCTTACTTAGACTTAGTTCCGAGTCGTTCTGCGTATTGGGTGGCAAGCAGTCGTTTATCGATTCGTCCCAGCTGGTGTCCTCCATGAAGGGGTCACGGAGGTCACGCACCAAGTTATACGAGGACACCCCTGGCTCTTAGCGTGTTCCTCGTATCGCGGTCTCCGTGTCCTATTACTACCTTTTGGATGCACGGGTCATTCTTTTTGGTGGGCGTATTGCTAACCTGGTCGAGTGCCCTTCAGTCTAGGATGATGACTTCCATGTTTGCATGTGTACGTGGCCGTTGGGATGACGATTGTGCAAATGATTATTAGGTGGTGTTGTGGTTTTGTCTCAATACCAATTGCTTGGCTTGTCAGAATAAGCTCCAGGCAAAGACATAGGCAAACTAGAACCTCGCACAGGAAAAAATCGCGAAACATGGATCAGATCTCTAACACAGCATAACTATATGGCTCTACGTCTGCTAGCCTCACTCTGAA
>JADKLZ010037775.1:0-17474 GCA_021533235.1 Biomphalaria straminea
CTGAAGTTACTTAGTCAATAGATCTCCCTCCCCTTTTGTGAACAAGACCCTGAAGTTACTTAGTCAATAGATCTCCCTCCCCTCATGTGAACAAGAGGCTGAAGTTACTTAGTAGAGTGCTTACCTTTTCTGTGTTTGACTGTGCTAAAAGTGTCTCTTTAAGTTGGTGCTGTTGTATGGGTGGCATCTGATATGTAGCATACTCCTGTTGGATACAAACAAAACTCATGAAGAGTAAGACTTCTTTAAGGATTCTTATTGGAAGCATGTTCTGATTACATGGACTCTTTTTAAATTAAAAACAACATTCCAGAAAAGAGAACAGACACAACACAGAGCAGTTCATTGAGTGACTAGACAGACACACAGACAAACAGATGTTGGGATCTTTTTCATGTTTCCTATTCATCAGTAGCATTTAATGTACCATACAAACAAACAAAATTAACATAAAGTGAAAAAAAAAACATTAATAAATTATAGAAAAACTTACATCCTCGAAACCAGATGGTATGGCAACTGTGAATCCAGGGTATTCAATGATTTTGTTCACATCATATTCTAGAGCAAAATAAAATTATAATACAATTAATATTTGGTTAGAATATGTGACATAAAAAAAGGTAAGAAAGGTAACTGATAAATCAACTTGCCCATTTTCTCTTGGTTCTTGTCCTCATCTAATTCACCATCTTCCAAACATTCCCCAGTTATTAAAGTAACTGTCAAATGAAGAAGACAAAAATAGAAATGTAAAAATGTAGAAAAAGTTCTTGTAAGATTTCACTATCAGTTGCATATCTGCTGGTATATAAATTGAAGTTATACAGCCACTAATGGACAATTACAAGTTATTATTTAAGAATAGTTCTGTTTTTGCTTGTCTTTATGTTTTACCCAATCCAAAAGTTAATATGCAGAAATGCTTTAACCAAACAGTAGTTAATTTTGGCATTGACATTATTTAGAATTCTTAGTAGTTTTCATTGCACATATCTTTTTTTTATTATTTTATTTCATTTTAGCTCATATACAGCTAGCTATACAGCCTAGGAAATCAGTACACCTTATGAACACAGTTACAACTTAATTAGATTTATAATTGAAACACAAAGCATAAATCTTTAATGTGAGGTAGATTTTGAAATTTTTGGCTTCATAACATACTTATTCATGTTCTAATTTAGCTTCTATTCAAGATCTAATCTACTAGTTTTAAAACTAGAAAAGTTGAACCTAGATCTAAATTTTACATTCTAGAACTAGATGATATCCCAGCTTAGAAGTCCAATAGATACCTAGCTAGAGGAGGTTTGAATAGTGCAGATTAAACTGAGTTTTTTTTTTAATTAATGATTTGTTTTTTTTCCTGCCTGTTCAATAAAATGAAAGTATTCAAGAATAAATTTAAAGCAACAAAATAAATATTAAGAGAAGACTCAAAACAAATAAGATTTAAAGGATTGAACATGGGACAGTGATCCAACATTTCAAATTGACCAAGACAGTGAGACCAAGAGTTAATATTGTAATCAGTCTAACATCTGAAGCAACTCACCTTGTCCATTTTTATCAAAGATACTGACTCCAGATTCAACCTGCCTGGCTTCAGCCAGCCAACCTGGCGGATAGCCAAACAGTCTCATCTTGTAAATGTGTTGAGGAAGTTGATGGTCAGCAAGACCTAAAGCTTCCCGCAGACTGTCACTGAAGAAAGAAAAACCAGAACCATACATTAGAATAGAAGAAGACTTTAAACTTTACTTCAGTGAAAAGGGTTATAACAGAAAACATAAGCCGTTAACTGAAAAGCATAATTAGAATCCCCTAAAGACGCATTTGAAATCAACCACAGAAAATAGATGAGTACAGATGTTTACAAGCCATGTATTCCTGTTACTTTGAGTTTCCTGCATGGATAACAATTGTCATTTGTGCAGTCTCTTGATGTTTGCAATCCCCTTTCAGCAGTCATTTTATAAAATCTTAGCTCTTATGACACATAACATTTCAATATTCCCTACATTGTCTGAGAATGCCAAGTATTCCAAATATAAAGTGAGAGGGAGAGAAATAACATATTGATATGACCACAATAAAGTTATATTCTTTGATTTAAAACCAGATGCTCAAGTTAGACCATTCCCCAGTACTAACTAGTTGAACTCAAATCAAATACTTAAGCTTTAAATCCACTAACATAATTTTATAGAGTTGTCTTTCCCATAAGAATATAAATTGCACTAAGTTGGTCAGTTGTGTAAAAAATCATTAATGCTCAATATAAAAACACATTACCTGATCACTCCAGGTTTGAATTTGGTAAACTTAGATGACAATTCAGGGTCCAGATGGTAGCGAGATGGTCCCCTGTGGAAGCATTTTGACAACACAAAAAAAAATTAAAAGATAATACTATACTTGTGTACCAATACTAGATTACAGAGAGAAAAAAAACAACATTTGAGCACAATCTATCCTATTTAACTGTAGGCCACAGAACCAGATGACCTTTTCAACATCTGCCCTATAGATCACAAGGTCTAAAAGGGGAACTTTACTTTATGTCCTCCTACCACAACAGAATTTGATGTTTACTCCTAACTACTACTTGACTAATGGGAGGTGGGTTGGCTGAGTGGTAAAGCAATTAGCTTCGGAACCAAAGTTGTCTTTTAAAAAACATATTTTTAAACAAAAGTGTCAATACAACGCTGTATAAGGCTAACCATAGAAATGGAATATTTATAAAGCTTTTGTTAAATTCATCTTATATTGATTTATTTCATAATTTATAGCTCTAGAATTATCAATCCCAATTTTGACACATTTTTACCTGGTAATAGAAATCTCAAATGGAAAATTTAGGGCGGTCTGTATACCAGTAACACAATAATTACAGCAAAACAGTGGATAATACTAATAGATATTATTTATGGATCATGCATTGACCTCTTAAAAAAAAACTTCCGCTAACTTAAGATCAGAAAGTTAATCTATAACTTCAAGTTCACTGAGATACTGCACCAAAACATTAGCTACTGAATGCCTAGTGAAAAAGAGCTTACGTGAACTTTGGTTCGTTCTGTTGCTGCTGTGACATGAAGTCTTTGCGATTCATAGCAATCTGTGCTTGTACCTTAGGCTGTTTACAATCCACCAATGTGTGGTTCTCCTCACCACAGTTCCAGCAAACTTGTTTGGGCCTGTTGAAGTAGTGATAGTTGGTTTTTTTTTTTAAAGGTTATTAACAAATAAAATGGGGACCCCATGATGACCTGCTAACTACTGTGAAGAAACGAAAGCTTAAAATGTATGGCCATATAACAAGATCTTCGGGACTCGCAAAGACCTTCCTCCAGGGAACAGTACCAGGAAAAAGAAGTAGAGGCAGACAGAGAAAGCGTTGGGAAGACAACATAAAAGAATGGACGGGCCTACCATTGAAAGAGGTTTTAAACAGGGCAAAGGATAGAGAGGAATGGAGAAAGACGGTCTACAAGTCTTGCTTGGTGCCCCAACCAGACTAAGGGATAGGTAACAGGGTAACAAAAAAACAAAAGGGTAAATATTTGGAGCCATTGGGGATGAAAAAATAGAAATAAATATAGATGAAACAGAATAGTCTAACTCATCCATTTCATCAATGTTGTAACGCCCTGGTCTTTCTCATCAGAGATGTACACAGCTAGTTTAATCACCACCTGGGTGATTGACATTGTCATCCCCAATGTTGCATCATCAATAAAAAGATATATACTAGACATAAGGCAAGTGGCACAACAACCAGGCAGAGCCATGATTAAGTATTAACTAAACACAAACCACTTTACAAAATTGAAAAAAATTACAAGCTTGAAAGGTATAAAAAAATACTTCAGGTATAAAATTAATTGCAATAATACATCCATAGCAAAATAAATAAATCACCAGGAATAAATAATACCAATTTTTGTGCACTGCAACCTATTTATGCTAAGAATAGATCTAAAAATATCAGTTGTATTTTTAGTTCCCTTTAGCTTTTATGGGTTATCTTTCTAGCTTTCTCACAAGCTTTTCAGTCGTTTTGAGAACAAATGTTTGACAAAACAACTTTCCCTATTATTGTTGACAATTGGCTTATCACAAAGACCATTAAATTTGTGTAGGACCAATTGCAATGCATGTTGATTTAGTCAAAGTGGAATAATCCATATGTTCAATTGAGGCACAAAAAAATACTGTCTCACATAACATAGTAAGTAAATCATTTAGTTTTGAGCAAAACTGTAGGTTGCAGTAATCAGTACACTTTGACTAATCTATAAAAATTATATGATGACCTGTTAAATCTATGGCCATATTACAAGGTTTTAAGGGTTGCAAAGGCCTTCCTTCATGTAACAGTACCAGGAAAAAAAGAAGAGGTAGACAGAGACAGCGATGGGAAGACAACACAAAAAAAAATGGACAGGCCTGCCATTGAAAGACAAAAGGCAAAAGACAAAGAGGAATGCAGAAAGACTGCTGACAAATCTTGTGTGGTGACCCAACAGACTAAGGGATAGGTGTAGGTGATGAAAATTGAACAAGATTTATTTTGCTTACCTCTTTGGTCCAGTTTTTTTCATTTTATTGGATGGGTCAGCATACACTTCGTTAAAAACTTGCATGTATCTTGATATTACATTAAGGACTATTAGGTATGAGGATATGTGTTATGCGTAGAGAGAATTTAAACAACATAAGTCAAATTAATATATATATATATATACATATTATATATATATATATATAACAATTATTTGCTTTCATTTAAATAGCAGCATTTAGTAATATTAATTTACTAACATGATTCAGATACCAGGAAAAGATGGTTAAGACAACATTTAAAAAAAAAATGGACTAGATTCTCTCTTAATATTATGCTAAGAACAGTTGCTGACCAGAAAGAGTGGCAGGACTTGGTTAGGTTATATGTCAAAGCCAAGGACTATTAATGAAAGTATTAGACCTACTTATTGATGTGGTAAATTGAAAGGAATGCATTATTTTAGGGGGATAACAAGTTGTTGTTTTTTTTTAAATGCCCAAAGAATTTGTCTTTTTTAATAAGGAAATGGTGTGAGATATTGTTTTGTCTTTTAAATAGTTCATACTTTTAACATACATTTTTTTTAAGGTTGAACAGTTAACTGTACAATTCAAGTGGTGTGATTACATAAAAAGGGAGTGTTACAAAAATACCACAATGTACTACTGAACTCTTGAACTAATAAAACCAATTTAAATTTGGGATTAAACCATCACCTCCAGTTTCCCCCTCCCGTTTACAGATTTTTTTATGTGACACATTCAAAACATCTGTCACCACTTTCAAGCCAACATCAATATTTGTATGCAATGCAAGCGCTATAGTTCAATAAATGTCTGTAACAGACAACCACTGAGGCTACAACAAGCAAATATTGAAAGCCACTATTAGACAAGGATACAAAGGTATTTCCCAGTTGACATTACATCTTGTGGGCTCAGGTTCAGAGTAAGGCCAACCAAGGAAGTCTATAAGGAACTGCTTATGAAACTGGCTGTTACCAATGATCTGAAACAGAAAATAGAAACACACAATAACATAATAACTCGTGAACATTTCAGATAGAAAGTTGGAAAGAAAAAAGTGTACTTGACATTGGAGATTGTTTTGACTTCACTAATATCAAAGAAAATTGTAAAAAAAAAAAAAAAAAAAAAAAAAAAGTAGGAAGGTGCCCCTTTCAGACCATGCGATTTATGGGACAGTATAAAACTCGTCTGTTTCTATAGCCGGCAGTTAACAAGGGTGCCCAATGGTCAGAACAACAACTGCCTTTAAATTGCCCCGACACATATTGAAACCCACGTATTCACTAAGAATCAAACTTGGGGCCCCTCTGTTCAGAAACCAACCCTTTACCACTCAAACACCATGTACTATTTCCCCCCCCCCACCTCTTTTAGAGCAGTAATTATAAAATAATTATGTTGAACCAAATTGTCACTCCATGCCTCCGTCAAATTCTCCAAAGTTAGAAAAAAAATCCCAATTTTCATCAAGATTCAAACTTGGACGCCTTCGGTTCAGAGCCAAGTGCTTTACCACTCTGCCACCACGTAATGCCCCTCCTCTTAGAGAAGTAAATAAAATAATTATAATGCAGAACCAATATCTTACCCCATGTCTCTGTCTCATCTTCTCAGTTCGACTCTCTGGTTCCAGATTATCATTGATGTCAATACAGGATGGATGTCCAGGCTGGAGAATATTATACACACAACAATTGAACACACATAAAAACCAACAAACTCTATGCCAGTGAGTGATCTATGAGTCCATCACTATCATACATGACTAATGAATAAATGAGACAAACAGAATGGATTTCTCTTAGCACTAGATAAAAACACAAGACAAAAACGTTAAGTTCACCAAAAAAAAAAAAAAAACACAACAAAACCGTTCCTCCTCCATCTCCTGATAACACATGCCCCCTCACCTCCTCTCAAAATGGGCAACTCCTGCAACAGAAATAGTTACGTGTGTATAGACTAACTACCCACATGTGACATCACTCGGTGGGGGAGAGGATTGCTTCTCACACCACTGCTTACAGTCTGCGGTGATGAAACTTAGGGTGTCAATATAAAGTGCTTGCTCCTTGGATGCCTTCAACCTCTCCACCATTATATTCAATGTTCAAGCAAAGGAAATAATGTCACAATTATCAAAGTCTTGAACATAAAAGAAAAATGAGCACAGTTAATGTAACAGGTAACATCATTCACCTCTCTCTAAACATTGCCACAATAAATAACTTTTACTCTAGCAAATTAAAATCACTAGGCTAGCAAGCGAAAATACCCATAGAAATGTTTACATGGTTCAAATTCCTGCAATTATCAAAAGTCAATTTTTAAAGGGTCAAAATGCAGTAATTTTATCAAAGGTCAAGTTTTAAAGTCCTTCCAAATAGTTTGTGTACATTAAATTTTGAACAATGTAAACATTGCCATCTAATTTGTACAGAAAACTTAGCTGTCAGAAATGAAAATATATTTAACTCAATATATATTTTTAAAAAAATAATATTTATAATAATAATTAAGTTTTAAACTCTCCTTTCTGTGAAATCATTAAATTTTCTGACAGCATTGTTTACTGCACAGCTGAAAAAAAAAATCAGAAAATAATGCCTCGCACTCCTATGCAATACCTTAATTAAAACATCTGACGAAGAGTCTTGAGACATCAAGTGAAATTCTTCCCACAAAAGACCTTTAATAAACTGCTCAATCTGCTGGCGGTACTTTCTAGCAAAATTGTTGTTATGGAATAGGAGCTGTACCGCAGGACTGTCATCATCTGGAACATATCTACGCCACACAAAAAAACAGACACAAAGAAAAAAAAAGAAAATTAGCTCATTAATGATTCCCTACAAGTTAAATATTTTCTTAAATGGAACAGCCATAAGTTTTATTATTACTCACATAAGATTGTTTCAAAGGTTTAAAAAATGTATAACCTTCTCTCATTAAGTCCAGACTAACTGAACAAGTTGATATATTTAATAGGCCGAACATAATACCTTAATATGACTATACAATATCACAGACTGTTTACTGAAAAAGAGTACAAGAAACAAATGCTGCGGTGTGGTGTCAATTCAAATAAAATGATTATGAAAGCCAAATAAATGCATGTCATGAGATACCTTAAGTAGTTTATCATGGACTAATACATCAAATTTAATCAATGTGGCCATAAAAATACCTGGTAGAATCCAGAATCTTGGCATAACGACGAAATCTGTTTCCTGGAAAATGTTAAGGCTAATAACAAGAATAGGACAGCAGTCGTACAGACTCAACAGAAAATATTTTAAACCATTTTTTATGTTCTGTAAGTTTAATAAGAATATATAATATATATATTCATATAATATACAATACTGAAAAAACTTCATAAAATATGTTATTTAAAAAGGGCTTTTTGCAAGAAGTTTTATTAAGTTTTTGAAGAAAATACTTTTGTTTTTATTATTGAATAGCAACTTTTGTCTTGTAGTTTTAGATAATTCCAGTTTCAGTTCTATTCTTTTTTTGAATTAAATGTTTGTGAAACATTTATATTATCAACTACTGTGTAAGTCTCTTTCGTCAGTTCATGTGCCGTTCTAGTTTAATAAAGCCTTGTTTTGGGTTACTCTTCAGTGTTTATTTATCATTACAGACAGTTTTTTAGGAAATTTATATTTATAGTATTTACATGAACAACCAGACAACGTAATTCAAGCTTTGGATAAGGTCAAGGTCTATTTAACTATTACAAAAATACATTTTCATGTTAATAATTTAAAATCAATTGATTTCTAAAGTAAGAAGAAGCCGTTAAAAATAATGTTGCTTCTAGATAACTAAGTAAATGCAATTATAAGAATAGTAAAAACAAACTCCACACTGCCAAGGATCTTAAAAAAATTTTTAACTAAGGAGTAGGACTTAGTAGCTCTGCAATTTAAATAATCCAAATAATACTTAAGGTAAGTAATAGAAAATAGAATTTTATTATAAATAAACTACAACTTAAAGACTTAATAAACAAGGATACTGTCATATATTAATTGCTGTACAGATATATCTTGCTTTTTGGCTTCTTCTGCAGCTTCTGCATGCAACTGCTCATTCAGCCAGGCTGCTTTTGCTTCATCCTCAGGAGATAATTTTATTTCCACCTCAGGCTTTTTGTATTCATAACCATTATACATACCATAGCCATACCCGTACGTTTCATCCATTATCATACCCTCATAGCCTTGATCCATGTAATATTCCATTTTCGTTTCATCTGTTAATGACATGTCTGTCACCATGGTCATATCTGTTGTCATGCCAGTCATGGCCATATTTACATGTTCAGTTCCATCTCCTAGGCCCATTCCCATATTCATAGTATTCATACTATTCATAGTATGATTCATAGTGTTCATAGTCATGTTATTCATACCCATTTGTTGAGTCATATCTGATCCAACATCTTCTTTTGTATAATTCTGTTCGTATGCTATTTTATCTGATGACAAACCTTCTACAGTAGTCAGTTCGGTCTGGGTTTCTGTGGGTGTTTCTAACACCATCGGTGCTTCAGACTGCTCTTCTAGCGCCTCCACAGTGGAGGGCTGCTCTTTTTCTTTTTCATTTTCAGCATGTGCACTAGACGAACAATTTGTGTCTATGGGTTCAACGAATTCATCTTCTGACTCACTTTCTTCTTCAGATTCATAATGTTCAAAAACAATACGAGACTTGACCGAGTCTTCTTCATAGTGAATATAACTACTCTTAGCTTCTCTATCTTTATCAAATTCAGAGAATAAATCCAAATCTCCGAAAACATCAGCCATTTTGAAGTGTCCCCGGAAAGGCTTCCAGTCCTAGCCAGATTTTTTACAGAATACTGATAAAAAACAACAACACATCAACATAATAATATATCTATAGGTAATATCTAGATGTATATTCTAAATCTAACATATATTTTATTTTACTTTTCGCTTTAATAGATCTATTTTATATAGATCTAAACTATATGGTAATTATTTAGTTATATATTCAAATAAGTAAGAGAAAAATTAGTTTTTTTTCTAGAGTAATCATCTTTTTTTTTTAAGTAACGTCTGTATTTTATGAGAGAAGATACAAAATGTCCCCCATTACAATGGCAGAATGTACGTCATTGATTACCATGCATGACTAGATTGACCTAGAGACACGCGTAGGACGCAATTGTCTTTCTGTAGGCCTTTAGTATAAGATAATAAAGGCATCATTATAAACGTATTTACGTAGAGACATGTGAATCTAACTATTAAGACTAAACGTATTTTTATGTCATGTTTCATTCAGGATGAAAACTTAATATGTAATGCAGTGGCGTAGCAAAGGAGGAGGGAGGAGGGGGGGAGAATTTGAAAATCCCCCGGGCCCCCACTTGAGGGGGGCCCACAAATTAGTGTTTTTTTACATTAAAAATTAAGTATTACGCAAAATGTAGGGCGAAAGAGGTCTGTCCCCCCCCCCCGGGCCCCGAAACGATGGAAAATTTCTAGCTACGCCCCTGATGTAATGACAGGACTGATAATAACATATATATATAATATATTGACACCCAGTGACAGCATATAATATAACAGGTGTTTCCTTTAGGCTACAAATGTGTGACATTCGGATGTGCAGCCAGTGATATATGATACATCATACAAGAAAAGAAAAACGCCAACCTTCAAAACTTCCTACCTAGCTACTATTCTATTCGATTATTTTCACACTTCTTAATAGTAATAACAATCTTTATATAAAATATGGGAACCTAGGCTTGGAGAATAATCGTTTATGAAAGTTATCAAAAACAAAACAACAACAACAATATAGGCTACTGTTACATCAAAAGAGGGGATAATAACACCTGACCCCACAGATACCTTAAGGCCCTTTAATTATCATTCTCGTTGCCTGTCAGAGGGTGGTACTGCTGCATTTTGTTTCTCTTTAACGAAACTTTACCCTGGCATGTGTAGCGCCAGAGAAAAAATACTAGTTCGTTTCTAACATAATAATCTTTATTATCCACAAGGAATTGGAAATAAAAATCGACCCTGGCATAAACAGGCCATATTCGGCTTATATACAATTTGGTGTCATAAGATGAGAAGCTAAGTTGTTTTTTTTTTAAAAGGGCAGGAACATAAATTCTATCAAAATGGTTTCTTATTTCTGTACGGGCAGTTTTGGCCTATGTCTGCTGTGTCTTACTTAGACTTATATAGGTCCTCGCCCGAGTCGTTCTGCGTATTGGGTGGCAAGCAGTCTACACAGATTTAAACTACCTAAAAAAAAAATATTTATCGATTCTTCCCAGCTGGTGTCCTCCATGAAGGGGTCACGGATGTCACGCGCCAAGTTATATGAGGACGCCCCTCCTGGCTCTTTGCCTGTTCCTCCTATCGCGGTCTCTGTGTCCTTGTTGCTACCTTTGGGGTGCACGGATCATTCTGTTGATGGGCGTCTTGCTAACCTGGTCGAGTGCCCTTCAGTCTAGGATGATGACTTCCATGTTTGCATATGTGTACATCGCCGTTGGGATGACGACTGTGCAACTGATTGTTAGGTGTTGTTGTTTGTTTTGTCTCAATACCAATTGCTTGGCTTGTCAGAATAAGCTCCGCAGGCATAGAGCCTAGACATAAGCAAACTAGAACCTCGCACAGGACTCAAAAGATTTTTTTTTATAGAAAAAAATGCGAAACATGGATCAGATCTCAAACACAGCAGAACTCTATTATATGGCTGTACGTCTACTAGCGTAGCTTTAAGTCTCTACTACGTTTCAATGTTTATTTGCGAATGTTTAGATCTACTTGTTAGACAACATAAGTTAGAAGACCATTGTTTTGGTCAAATGTCTAATCTGTGATCATGAGTCGTAGGGCCTATGTAGCCTTATACATGAAAAACATAGGCTAAGTGTTATCGGCGCTATATGAATTTAACTTATTTATTGATTTAGATATAGATACAGGACGTTTATAATTCATTACGTAGTTTTCAGTCTTAATTTTTGGCTTTTCTATTTCATATGGGCACACCCTATTCGCTTCGACCTAGGGCCTCCAATTAGGCTTAAGTAAGGCCGGCCCTTTATAACCTTTGGGAAGTGGCATCAGCCTTTCTAATTTGTCACGCTCATTGTTTGCTATGATGCTGCCTAGGTAGGCTATGTGAATTTATCTAGCAGGACTGATCAAGTTTGACAGTGGCACCAGTTGTCTATATTTTACTCTCATATGCTTAGGTTTTGTTTATAGGCCTACAAATGCCTACAATCTTTAATCTATTCAAGCCTTACTCCATTTCCAAAACAAGCGATATCGAAACATAACTTGCAAATACAAAAAAATACAACCTAATAAAATATTCAGAAAGACACATGCTTCTTCCCTAGTGCCATTAGAGCATGGAACGGGTTGCCTGAATCAGCCATGAAAACCAATGACAAAAAGTTTAACCTCTAATTAACAAGCACGAATAAATTAACAGGACGTACTTTTATCTTCTGAAGTGAAGGAACGTCTGTAATTTATAAGATAAGATTCGACAGTGGCCCCACTGGCCCATCGTGTCCCGTCTATCGCACATTTGTCCTAATGGCCCATGGCCAGTTGGACCCTGACTTTATCAAAATAGTAAACAGTGAAATATAGTAAATAGTGAAATTATTTGATTACACTTTATATATTGTTTAAAATTTCATTTTTACTCACTCGTCACGCCCGATCGATCGCGTAATTCGCTGATTTCGGTTGCATTGGTTGACCAGTCACAGACTGTCACGCCTACCCGTGCCGCCAGTTCTTTCATATAAATAGACTTAAGCAATATGCTCTTTCAGGTGCGTCAGGTCGGTTTCCCGGCATCAATCGCTTTACTCATTTTGAACTGCACAATGCATCTTCCTGGCGTATACACTTCAGCTTATACAAATAAAGTCTAATAAAAGATGCAAAATAAATGTTTCAAGATTTAACTGCATTTGTACAAACATTGTTGCACCAAATACAAGAGAAGTTTCAAAACATGTCTGACCAGATCATCAATAGGATCCATGTCATGGAAACACGGATAGATGATTTTGAAAAGAATATAGCTGACCATTTAATAATGATAATAATAATAAGGCTTGTCTTCGAGTTCGAAGATTAGTGAGGGATACTGAAAATACTGAAGGCTGAAAATGCAGCTCCGCCGGGTGTTTTTATATGTCCAACCTGCAACCGCAGCTGTGTGTCAAGGATTGGCCTCTTTAGCCACACAAGACGTTGCAAAGGGAAAAGATCGTCTCACGAGACGTAAAATGCCACAGACAGTATTTCCGTGGATGCGTAAACCCAGCTATGACCTACATATTTTGTCACATCCAGGGCAAGCATAACCATTGTCCGCAGGTGGTTGATTTAGATTTTTTTCTCGCCGTCTGCGTCTGTCCACGGTAGCGGATTTTCTTTTGGTCTCAAATGTGTATCCCGCGGCCTTTGTGAGTGACCTCCAGCTGTCTCGTTCTGAGGCCGCATACAACCAGGTGCTCTCCTCTATGTCAGCTAAGGCAAGTTGGCGCCTTCGCTGGTCTTTGAAGCGTTTCCGTGGGGCGCCTTATATGTTACGTCGACCACCTTTGAGCTCACCAAAAAAAAAAAAGACTGCCTTTGCATAAGTTCGTCACGGAGGCCACGCTCCCATACGGGATACTTCCCTGCCCAAGGTATACTGTCCATACCAGCGTTCTCAAGGACATCACTGTTTATAGTGCGGTCGTGCCACCGTATGTCCATGATGGAGCGCAAGCATCTTAGAGTTAGTTGCTTTCTGTAGTGTCCATGTCTCAGGTAAAAATAGAAGGGTTGAGAGAACCACAGCCTGGTAAGCATTAACTTTTGTTGGCAGACGGAGCGATTTATTCCGCCAAACTCTCGCCTGAAGGCGTCCAAAAGCGCTACTGGCCCTGGCCAGACGGTTATCAACTACCCTTGAAGTGAGGCGTCATTCAATCTTCAAAGTCTTCTCATGTCTACTATCCCATACAAAATTAAATATATAGGTCTTTGGATAAGATGTATATTTCTTTGATTAAAGAGTTCTTTAATGCCTTTTTCAATCTTTAAGAGATGGAGAGCTTATATTGCTAGGTTAGGTAACACGACACTGTGTGATAGTCATAGTGTGTCTATTGAAGTACTCGTCTACTGATAACTTATTTATGACACTCGTCGCTGCAACACTTGAAGCAGTCTAAATCTAGACTTGAGACAGTGTCTAGAATCTAGATTCCATAGATTCTATCATTGATTGATTTAGACTTTAGACAAGTAAATTAAATAGTACTAAAAATAAATTAGTAAATTTAAAATTACTTTTAAAATTATTTTGATATATAAAATTAAAAGTACACTGTCACTTCAAAAAAGAAGTCGTCATGGCTGCATCTAGATCTAGTTATGCATGTTAACCAATGACGTGACAATATTAGACCTATATTTATTTTTTTAATTTATTGTTTTGTTTGTAAAATGTTTTACTTGTTTCGGATGTTCCTTCAGAGTTGAAGATAGTTTACTTCCTAGTCCAAACCTCCCGCAGGACGACGGGGGATGGGAGCAGGCAGGGTTTGAACCCGGGTCCATCGATAAATCCAAACGACAGTCCAGCACGAAAACAGCACATTAAAATAATGAGCAACCCTGTTCATAACTCAAACACTGTATAAAAGTAAAGTAAAATATTCCTTCCAGACCCAGGTCAAATGATGTAAAGATTATCAATGGTGTCATGTGGCACAACAGCCAACTGCCTTTACTTTCCTCAACTAGTGTCAGGTAGCCATCATAGTTGGGTGGACTCAGGGGTGCCTTTAAAATCCTGGATATAAAAATCCCAGTCTTCACTGAGATTATAACCCAGAGCCCTTCAGCTCAAAAGCCAAATGCTTTAACCCTCGACCACCATGCTCCCCAAACCATGTTTATGGAAAGAGTATATGCCAGCAATATGGGAATTTAAACTTTTAAATGTTTTAGTGAACTTCTAAGGACATCATATTAAATAGTTACCATCAAGAGTGAGCTGCAGAGATAGCAGATGATGTAAAATTACCTGTCAAAGTTTAATGAGAGTTTCATGTGGCCAGCAAAATGATCATTTGTCTTTACTTTAATCAACAAATGTCAGGTACCTAGTAGTTTGGACTCATAAGACATCTTAAAATCAAGAATTTGGAACTCAGCATCTACCAGGATTTGTGTTCTAAAGTTCAGCAACCAAGCATACAAATTAGGCCGAATTGCTGTCATTAAAGGATAGAAATTTCATTAACTTGTTGAAGTTGTTAAAATTAATTTTAAAAAATGAAGATAATCATTTAGCTGCTGTTTTTTAAATTTCAATTTCAGACACAGAACTAGTGAAATGTTGGAAAAAATTTTCCAGCACCATATTGGTACTGCAGCATGGCATATTCCTCTCTGGACAATATTGGCTGCTGGATTGGGTGCTGCATATTTAATATATCGTAGAGGTGAAGGCCAGAGCTTTGTAAGTATAAATATTGTTTTTTGTTGGTGGTAGAGGTTGCATTTGATACTTACACTTTACCAAACATAAATATCACCATTTTTATATATATATATATATATTATGCTAATCTTTAGTAATTATATCTAGATAGTCTACTATCTCAGTTTTCCTAGCTGGTCATAATCTATGCAACTGGCTAGTCCACTGAAATTCTTAATGTTCCTTTCTGGTTAACTTTAAAATTAATGTGTTAGGTAAAACCTTTTGTTGTTTATTGACATATCTGCATCTTTTATTTTTGCCTGTGATTCTCTTGCTCATCTACATTTGTTTTGTGCTATTCTTATCTTGTAGAAAAAGAGCAAATCTTCAGGCGTGGAGTCCCCTAAAAAAGTAAATCAAAAACAGAAAAGACAAATAAAAATTTTTGTTGGATCTCAAACTGGAAAAGGAAAGGTATAAATAAATATTTAGTAATAATTTTTGTAGTATGACAGTAGTTTTGAAGCTACAGTTGAATTTGTTGAAACAGTATTGGAAGTTTAAATTTCTATGTATTGTTTTTTCTTTTTAAACTTGTTTCAACTGAGTGAATAAAAATTACTGGGTACTAACAAGGTTCATGTTTTGGGAAATGGATACAAAAGGGAAGGCTGGTATGCAAAGCATACAAATCATTGCATCTGAGGAATGAAATGGAACCAAAGTTTTACTATCATAGCTTATTGGAAAAAAATATATTTAACTCTTTCTCTCCGTAATTATTTACCACATTCTGGTGGAATCAACGTTGGTATCGTCAGTTAGGAGAGAAAGAGTTAAGTCAAATTTGGGGGAACTATAAGCATTTATTTATCTTTATCTACCTATGTTGCAATATCTGGATCATTATGTCTGTAACATAAACATGAGCCTAAGTCTGAAGCATCCCTATTATTCTTAACTTATGAAAAAAAAATGTATTTAGGGCTTTGCCCATTTAAGTCTTAAAATTTATGGAAAATATTTCATTAGCATTTATTTTTTTCTCTATATATGTTGCAACATCTGATACAAATGAAGTTGTCTGTTAAGGTCTTAAGTCTTTTCATTTCCTATTCTCTCTATTGTTATATTATATGTGCCTTTTTTTTATATATGCCTAAAAGGATCATTAAAAAAATAAAGTCAGCTAACTGACATCAAAGAGCAGATTTAATTTTCATGCATTTAAAAGAAACCAACAGTAGAAACATTTAGGCTGTAGTCCCCCAGTCTTATAGATTCAAAGATATTCATGTTTGTTTTCCATCATTTTGTAGAAATTAGCAGACATTTTGAAATCAACAATAGAAGCAGAAGGTTACAGCACAAGTGTTTTAGAGTTATCTCCTTCTTATGATCACGAAAGTCTTTTTCCTCTAGAGGTAAGTTAAGAGAAATTGTATTAGACAAATTATAATGGTGGATATCTCATTTAGTTTAATTGAAAGTAAGAGAAATGCTACAGACAATTGCTGGGTACCAGATACCAGGAAAAGTAGACAAATGAGTTTGTACTTTTAGGATTCAACACTCTGGCTTGTAAACAAATTAAATAAGGAACTCTTCAATACTGGGAAGAGATGAAAGCTGAGTTGGTTCAGCTATATATTGTATTGTCTCACAAGTCATCCTTCAATGTACAGTAGTTTGAGCACAATGAAAAATTGGCTTGAGAAAACATAAAAAAATGGACCAGCCTTTCTTTTTAACATTTTGCTAAAGAAAGCTGCTGCCTGGGAAAAGTGAAGAGATTTAGTTACATTGTCACACCATCCCAATGATGAAAGTCAAGGGAATAGATAGTGAAGATGATTAAGATTAAATAGGAATTTAAGTCTGTAACAATATGAGCATGTGATATTGTTAACAACATATTACATTTTTTTCTCTTTTTTTTTTTTTACATTTTTTTTAGCTTGTGATTTCTGTTGAATTCTATTTTTTTTTTCATTTTCTAACATGTTTTTTTCCCTTAATTGGACGTGTTATTATTTTCGGAATGGATGGGCTCATTCGCCTTGGCTGGCTACACACAGAGGAGCAGGAAAACTCTTGAATTTAAACCTCTATTGCTTTGTAGGTAAACACAAACACGGGAAAGGCTATAAGAGTCAACCCTGAGATTAAATGAAGAGCCCTTCAACTTTAGTTACCCTTGGAGCACACAATGTTAGGCTTTCATCTCATTTTCATGAGATGATCTATAGTTGCCTTGCAACAAAAGGAGGCCATAGAATGGAATCTTTTTTTAAATCCAATACTTTTTTTGTGTTTGAGTGCATGTGTATCAAATCTAGTGATTTTTTTTT